>WBNM01000032.1:24088-119600 GCA_013399055.1 Ramphastos sulfuratus | reverse complement strand
TCAGGTAGAATAAGTACAAAACTCATTAGGCCCAACCTGACCTTCCAGAATCCTACACCCCTTCAACCCTCAGTCAGCCTGAGGGTAGGCTGAAACCACCCTCCCCAGCTGGGGCGTGCAAGGCCTCGGTGGCCACAATGACGCAACTCAACTCCCTACCAGCCATTGCCCCCACGAACCAGGAGATAAGAACGTGCAGTTTCTGGAGAGGAGCGAAGGGGCGAAAGGCAGCGAAGAGAAGGGGGAGAAATCAGTTGGGCGCTGCCTGTTAAACTGTGATACGGCAAGATGGAATAGAATAACAGTATTACAATATCCTGGGATAAGCAGGTCAATGCCCCTGGAGTGGGCCTCTGTCCCTATGGTTTTTTTGTCAAGGGAGACCTAGGATCCCTCAAACTACCGCAGCAGGTTTTGCAGTTTCTGAGGAAATTGTCCTTACAATTTATGGATGTATTGAGAAAAGAAGACAGAAATTGACTGTGTATTATTAGCTGCCAAATTATATTCATCCAGTGTTCACCATTAGGCATTCTCTGATTGCCTGAGCAGGGCTTGTGTGTTTCCTCAGCCAAGCTAGCCTGTAAATATTTTCAAGGGAAACAAGAAATTTGAAAGATGGATAGAATTATTTTCTGCCCTTTTTTTCCTCCCCCCTTTGTACTTTAAATCAAAAGGTATAGAAACACATGCTTTTGATTAGCTAATAAGCAAAAACCACCCAGCTCCAGGCTTCATCTTCTGATATGCTAATTCTTGAAATAAAAAAGAGCAATGAACCACTCTGTAAATGGAAAGCACTGAGTGTCTGACAACAATATACTTGCCAGAGTGCTGAGAACCATTTCTTATCTCAGCAAATCCTTCCAGCCTTGACTGTCATATTATCCAGTTTTATTCTTCATTGCTTGTCTTTGATCATCTGCTGCATATTCCCAAGAGAGAAAGTTATGCCCATTTGCCTGTGAGCTACTTGCAATGTTTAATGAGTATCTGCACATTCTATCAAGGTTTTAAAATCACTTCTGCTCGGATAAATTGAGCAATCCTTTCATTAGCTTTACATATGCAGACTTTCTGTTCTTCTCACAGACAGTAAGTCGTCAGAGTATTTATTTTGTGGGTGGACTTGCACACTCTTATTTTTTAAAAAGATATTGTTGTGAATGTTTTCAGTTGGGTCTGAAGACTTCATTTATAGTGGTTTCTGCATTCTGGCATAATGCTATCTCTGCTGAGTCTTCCAAAGAGATAGCAAAAGATTACGTTTGTAAACACTGATGTGGACCATGGTAAAGTAAAAGATATCTTACGGATTGTGGCATTTGACAAGTTATGTATCAAGTATTTCCCAAAAGGGACTAATGCTATTTTTTGGCACTATCTGTCTTAAAATGGTATAATTTTTTTTGATCAATCCTTACAATCAAGTGCTTAGAAATTACTATTTTAATGCAAGTCATGTAATGTTTGGGTGTTTTAGCCCAGATTAATTGTCCTCTTTTGTATCTTGCCTAGTTACCCACATTAATGGTGTGAATAACATGTGGGTGCAAAACTGACCTAAAGAACTGCAGTGTAGGCACGTTCTTCACCATGATGGGAGAAGGTTGCCCAGGGAGGTGGTGGAAGCCCCATCCCTGGAGGTCTTTAAGACCAGGCTGGATAGGCCTCTGAGCAACCTGATCTAGTGTGAAGTGTCCCTGCCCATGTCGGGGCACATGATGACTTGGTGATCCTTGAGGTCCCTTCCAGCCCTGACAATTCTGTGATTCTATGTACTGGTTAAATCTCATCCATTGTGTTTTGTATGGGCTATTAATTTACTTTCATTTCTGGCCTTATTTTCAGGTGCTCTGCATTTGATTTTAAGTTCCTCAGCACAGCATTTTAAAGCTGTCCGTTTGTGACAGCATTACTGATTCCTCAGTGACAGCTTAGTTGCCATGCAGATTATAACTTTAAGGAGGAAGAGTACCCAGTAGCAAGTGGATCCTTAATATTAGAAGGACCCTGGCTTAGTGCTGGTAATTTGTGGTGGGTTAGGAACTTTCCCACATACACACTGTTGAAATCTACCAGTCTAGCTCAGATGGCTTGGAAGTAAGATGAAGCTGTATTTACAGCACAGCAAAATTTACAAGCATATATACAGAAATATATTTACAAGTATTTACAATTATATACAAATTAGAAATAATACAGAAATCCAAACCCCTTCCCAGACAAAGAAGACTGCCCAGAAGGGGCTCAAAGCTACTCTTTCTCCCTTTGCTTTTGCAAACAGGCAAACAAAATCCACCAGCAAAGCTTACATTTTTCCCTTTTAGTGGAGAGATAAGAGGGGAGTGAAGAGGAAGCAAATAGAAGCAGTGTTGCAGAAGGGAATGGGACAAATTGTTTACATTTTATCCCTCTCACCAAACCAATGAATGATACAGACTTCATCATTATTTTCTTTTTGCAACCAATGATCCAATTTCTCTCATTAAAATATTCTGATTAGCCTCAAACCAGCACATGGCTTCATGATAATTAGGAAGAAAAGAGTGAAACCTGCCCACTGCTGTCTGTTGGAAAATGTTTCCCAAGGTTGTAAGAGCACTACAGGTCCTGCTCTCCAGGTGGTTCCAGGGAACAACAAGAGAGCTTTTTGTGCCCGAATGCAGATATTGAAATGCATTTGGGCTGCAAGCACCATTTAGAAATCAGGCCAGCTGGAAATGGGAGTGTTGTATTAGAAGATTAAGTAGTTATTTTTCTTTCTTTTGACAGGGAAATTCGATTGTGTTAATAGGTTTAAATTGCTTTTTGTTAGTAAAAAATGACATGAAAACAAATAATCTTTTAAAGAGACATTTTGGTCTTCAGGAGACTTTTGGAACGAAAATGTGGAATATTTTACGTTTTTATTTAAAACAAAAACACTGAAGGGTCTTTGCAGTGTTGGCATGCTGGTGGTTGCAGAGATTCCCCCTTTGCTCTGCCAGCCTTGAGTGCGGGGGAACCTCTTTTCTGTGTCAGCTCTCTAGACAGAATGCAAAGAGCTTCTGTCTAAAAGAATAGGCTATACCCATAGAGAGGAATAAAGGATAAAAATGCTGCTTTCAGGTAAGATGGAGCTAATCTTTCCTCTCTGTGCATTTTACAACCTGTGAACCAACAAATGACACTGTAATTGTGGAAGGCAAATAGGAGCTGTACAACAACTTTAATTGCAAGAGGACAGGGGCCAAAAATTGCTCAAGATCTTTTTAATTGTTCTAGTGGACTTGGCAGCTTCTCTCACATATGTGCCAGAGAAGGATCTTCTCTAGATATGGCAGATGACATCCTGGGGTTTCATGACTTACTTTGTGTCTGATTAACTGAGCAGAGCTTTAGAAAACAAAAATGCATGTGGTGAATGATTACCCAGTGTGTGGTGACTGACAGCCTGCCTCCACATTTCTGGTCTCCCTTCAGACTGAAGTTCTCTTGCAGTAAGCAAGAGGAGGAGAAAATAAACTCCTAGGAAATCAATGACTAGATTTTTTGGGCTCTAGAAGACAAGTAGGTGTTTGAAGGATATAATGTGGGGCTCAATACGGACCCTGCTAGCTTCAGAGAAACATTGCTGTCTACCAGCTGCTGCTGATAGCTAAGAAGAAATTATTTGACTCAGGTAATAAATAACTTAGTTTTCAAGATATTTTTCCTCTGAGACTTTGAGTTGTAAGTGAGCTCTGTTAGTTTTGCAGCAAGTATCTGTGAAAGGGGGGAGAAACTTGGATGGCAACACTAGAGTAAGGAGTAGAACTGCAACTGGCAGATGTGTGTTACTGCACAGATGTGAGAGCCTGAATGGTGAGAACAAAGGAACATTAGGAATTTCTGAATATGCAGACAAGAGGGGGTTTGATGGGAGAAAGGAACAATGAAAAGAAAGAATATGGCAAATCAAAGAGAGGGGTCTCTAGAAAGAAGGGAAAAGTGGTCAATAATGGAATAATTTTGCTTGGAATAGAGATAAAGAATGGGAGAAAATACAGAGTAATTAGCCTTATTAATATTAGGAGAGACTTTAATGCCAAAATCATGCATTGTTTTCCTTATCT
This sequence comes from Ramphastos sulfuratus, assembly GCA_013399055.1. Classification (NCBI taxonomy): domain Eukaryota; kingdom Metazoa; phylum Chordata; class Aves; order Piciformes; family Ramphastidae; genus Ramphastos; species Ramphastos sulfuratus. The sequence goes on along the minus strand of WBNM01000032.1, from coordinate 115,503 downwards.
AGACAAAGTATCAGATAATAAGCTGTTTCTTTACAGTAGGAGGACGTGTTTCATCAAACACAACAAACTGAGAATTGAGAATCAGTAGTATGACAGAAGCAATTAACATAGTATGTATTGGAACTCTTGCAGCAGGTGACATCACACAGTGTGGGAAAGGAAAGTGGGTTACAAAAGAAGCCATGTTGCAAAATCCTCTTAATAGCTTTATAGGTGTAGTTTTCTTACTGAAGAATACACAGGTTAATATTCTTTATCCTTTGAGGACAAGCTGAAATGCATCTGTTCCCTAATACTGGATCAGGGTGTTGGAACACTTTTCAATAAGCTCCTCCTTCATATCTTGGAAATAGAGCAGAAGGCTGTCCAGCCTGCTAGTTCCAGGTGAGACATAAGCCTACGTGACCAGGAGTATGTACTTCCAAAATATTTGGGAGGAAATAATAAGCTGTTGTTGTCCAGCAGGATGAAGCTTGATATAAGAGTATTTGTTGCAGAGGTTGCATTCCTCAAGATTAAGAAAATAAAGTGGGCACAGCTTTTCTGGCCGTGTCTGGACATTCAGTTAAAAACCATGTGTTGGTTTATTTACAGTTTTTCATTGCAGTGTCCATTTTCTTGTACCCTGAAATACAGAACAGAGAAAATTACCAGGTCTGGTAGATAACAATCCCCTTATTTTGTGGAATGTCAAAAAATACTAATTATTTGTAAATTAACTATGAACAGCAGATGCAATTATATCCTACTGCAAGACAGGCTTACCAAGTAGGTTAGCTCTCTTTTCTCACCAAACACATAGCTAGAAGACCCCATCATTTCCACAGCAAAGTGTTCACTTGGAGCAGCTGCTGTAACCCGTGACAGCACATTGGCAAAAATTCCACATCATCCTGGTGGCTGGTTACTACTCCAACCTTAAGTGATAGGACTAGCTTCTTATGCTCCAATGTCATTTCATGGTTTTCCTGCTCAGCTTCAGATTATAAATCTGCCTGGCAGGAGAAAGGAGAGCATGTGCACAGACTAATACATAGTCAAAATTCATTGATACTCTGTCAAAGACTGCAATGTTTCACCGCACGGAAGTTTGACAGCCAGAACTTCACTGGGCTGTGATTCAAGGGATCTCCAGTGCTCTGAGTATACAGATGTAGTTCTGCATCATACAGTTCTTTTCAATGCTGGACCCCTTGTTGTTCTGTCAGCTCTTATTAACTGGTGTAGGTTTGGAAGTTTACCACCATCTAGCCAGTTGCTTGTTGGAACTTGCCCAAAGCATGTTAAGTATAGGTGGGATTGGCAACTGAAAAATTAATTGCACAAAACTCTTCCACTCCAACCCAAAGCTTTATTACTGTTTGTGATAGAGAAAGGAAAAAGAGTAGGTTCAGTAATTGGAGGACAGAGCTCGTAATTCTCAAAATCCAGCTGTCAAATCCTCAATAATGAATTGTAAATCCTAATGTTAGAGTATATTTGTTGGCTGTCCTTCAGATCTGTGATACAGCTTAGTCTCCTTTCTCATGAAAAAGATAATTTACTAAATGTAATCTGAGTTATATGGCAACTGTTCTGTGTTACAGCTGGAAGTGTTTTTCCCTTCAAACCATTCAGTTACTGTATGTGACAGCTCCTCCAGTGTTACACCACAGCAGATCAGATGCACCAAATCTCTTCCAAGATAAAAGTAGTTTGAATGTGGTCGTGATCTTCCAGATGTTTGTTAACTCCTTTACTACCTCCAAAAGAATTGTATAAATGATGTGGCACAGCATTTTTAAAAATTAAATAGCAGTAGTCTTCAGCTACTGGCACGGCAAGGGTTAACAATATCTGTTTTGTGGTTGTTTGGATTTTTTTTTTCCGCCACATGTGCTCTAAGTTCCATCTATTGGCTTGGCACAACTTAAGCTTTATAAAATTATGTCAATATGCTGTTCAAAGAGCTTTATTTATAACTGTTACCCTAATATTGCTCTTTAGTTGTAATTAGTAAAAATAGAAAAGTCTGTGCTGCTCGTCACTTTCAAGCTGATTTAAAGATAAATATATTTCAAAAATCTATAAACAGATCTTCTAATAAGACACCCATAGCATAGACTTTTACTGATGACATTTCTGGCTGTCGCCTCAACAGTTCCCTAATTAATTATTTTTTAAAATTCTCTTTGATTTTTAAGTAAGTGCAGTGGCATAAATAAAACCTGAAGTTAGTGAGTGTGGGTATAAAGATGTCCTACCTTGATTCCCTCTCTGCTAAATGTGAGCATCACTTTCAGATTCCAAATCCCGTCTAACAAAGATGAATGGTTGATTTCAGTCGCCCTTACAGAATCACAGAATGATAGGAGTTGGAAGAGACCTCTGGAGATCACCTATTCCATTCCACTGCTCCTGCACCAGAGCAGGTTCACCTAGAGCAGGTTGCACAGGATGGTGTCCAGGCAGGTTTTGAATGACTCCAGAGATGGTGACTGTACCACCTTTCTGGACAGTCTATTCCAGTGCTCCACCACACTCAACATAAAGAAGTTCCTTTTTATGTTTGAATGGAACTTCCTAAGGTCTTGTTCATGCCCATTTCCTCTTGTCCTTAATAGGTTTTGCCTCCATGGGAAGGTTATGCACAGTAATTCAAGGTGGGATTTATCAGAATGTTAGCGACTTTGCTCTAAGTCTCATGTGAACACATTTGGTACACCCTCAAGAGCGCAACTGAGCCACGCGACCTGCTGAATTTCTTTGTAGGTTAACATGAGGGACTTCAGTTTGACTCCATTAGCCTGATGATGCAGGGTGGTTCAGTTCATGGAGAACTTTGTCTGCTGAATGTTGGTCTGCTGCAGATACACAGGGTTAGCAGTTAACTGTGGTGTATTAAAAAAGCAAAACCACCCTGAGCAAACACCGTAACAACTTCATAGAGTATAGGTAGCTAATGGAGAAGTCTTTATAGGGTGAGTAACAATAAAATGAAGAGAGGGCATGGAAATGTACAGTCCATTTAGCTACTCCTTATGCATTCATGACAGCCTACTGCCCCCATGGACATCTTTCTATCATATCTTGGCAAGTGAACCATATAATTATTAGTATTGTCAGTATAGCCAGTATGTAATGCCTTGATGCTTCGTTCTAGCCTCGTTCCATAGAACTACTGAGAGTGGTTTTGAGGCTCTAAGACAAAAGTTCCACTATTAAGGAAATGGTCAAAGTCCTTATCTCATTATATTGCCAGAATGACTATTCTAACAGCTAATAAAGGCAGTTGTAATTTCTTCCTCATGGAAGCCTGTCTTGATTTCTTTCTTTTGCTTCTAAATGATAAAACAAGCTGAGAACAGCAAAATATTTAATTGAGTCACTAATTAAATGTCAAGCATGGGCTGCATGTTAAAATTGAAAGGTAATTGGCATAAGAGGAATTGTGACAGAGGAGATTCAGTGTCTGGAGATATGCAAAATAGTAAGATCAATTTTTATGGAATATGCTGCACTCCACCCATAAGGTGCATTGGTGGACCTCTTGCCACTATTTTTTAGTTTGTGGTGTTGCCAAACATGGGGGGTTGCATAGTTTCTTTCTCAGTGAGTATGCCTGTTAAAATAAGCTCATTAAAAGATACAGTAATTACTGTGCTGAGGTTGCAGCTATCTCAAGAGATTATTTTTGTTCACATTCTGTAGAAGAAATAGGTTTTGTTGTTTAAAAAGAGATGTTAAAATATATCGCTGAACTAAAGCCCAAACTGTTTGGCATTGGAATCAGAGTGAGCTGCTTTGTGCAGAGGAAGTTAGGAATTTGTGGTTCATGTGATGGAAGAACCTGACACTCTTTAATACATTACAGAGCTCCTTTTTGGCATTGACTAATATCCCATTTTTATAGATGGGGAATGGAGTACAAAGAGATCAAGGTATGTTGACACTCCCAGTGGGAGTTCAGTGTAGATAAAAGCTTTAGGGGAGCTGTGTAGCCCTGGAAGTGCATGGAGGCTCTGCTTAGGCTCCCTTACCCTGGTTTTCATCAAGGTAAATGAACCTTGATGCCAATGTAACTAGGACTGCTGGCTCATACACGTCTCTGAAGGAAATATGGAAATCTCGCACTCTCTCATAGAGAAGAAATAGGAATCTTTTTCAAGAATAATAAAACCTGTTCAGAATATTTAACTTGCAATAATGTTGATAGTGGGAATTCTAAACCATACTTTTGAATATATATATATATATATTTTTTTAATCAATTCTTTTGTGTGCATGCACCTAAGACTGAATTTCCTAAAAAAAGACAAGACATGGAGAATGAATGGCAGCTGAATTGTTTTATTTTTTAATAAGAGCTTTAAGAACCTTTGAGCCACAGGATACTGGAAAAAAGTTTATAAACCTCTGCATGATAAAAGTGTATTGCAGAATAATACTGGAATTTTACTTCTCCAATATATTTTTAAAAACAGAACAAAACCACCTTACGACTCTTACCTTGTGCTGAATGGTTTCTTTGCATCATGATGGTGGGCAGCAAATCCTTGAAGTCCTTGTATTAGCTGGGTAGTGTATTAGTATTAATTGAGTGAGGCAGATCAAGTAATGCCAGAAGACATTCAAAGATGACATTCTTGTAGCCTCAAGGTAAGTTTATTGTAGGCTGAAAGCTTTTTGCTTTTATTATGTCAGACCTGTGGCTGGTTTGTCAGCTCATCTATTGTCGATATAAAATGGAGATCAGATGGTCTGTTTTGCAAAGGCGGGTGACCTGCTTTGATCAGGATCCCCAGAGTTTACAGTCCAGCCTGTGTTTCCACTTAAACAGAAAGTCAGCTGTCCTGAGGAGTTTCCCACTTGTTTATCACACAGATAGCTTTTGGGGCTGCTAGCCTGCCCTTTCCCTCTCCTGTCAAAAACTCAAGCTAGAGATTGAGAATAAAGCCTTAATGTTTTATATCAACCCATCTTCTTCCAGTTTTTTCTGCTTCTTTTGCAAACTTTTGAACAGCAAAAGAGAAACTTGTGTGTTTCTGTTTGCAAGCCTGACAGTCATCTTCTTCACTTAAGAGGCAAAGTTGTTTACTTCTGAGCTGTGAAAACAGCAAAGGGGGAAAACTCTCCAAACTCTTGCAAGCAAAACTCAGAATCATGAAGGCACTTTCTGTTTTTGCATGCTGATAAATAAGATGGGGTGTAGTAGTAAAGCGTCAGCTCACTGAAAACAAATTACCAGAATTACTACTGTAAAGTAAAGCATACGTTTAAGTGCTTTCCTGGGTCAGGGGGTACTCCTTCATCATGTCCAAGTTGGATTTCAAGACCTGTGAGACTGCCAAGAATTGTGTTTCAGTGTGTGCTCCAAGTGTGCTAAGTTCTCAAACTCTTTGCTGCAAAAGCAGAGTACGGAAGGGAGCCTCTTCAGATGAGAAAATTAATTGTAGCACACGTGTTCAATGTCACAGTCACTGCATTGCACTGGATAAAATCAACTGCCTCTGCACCAGAATTGTTTGCTTGCAATCATTCTCCAGGATTTGTTAATTTTACCTTCCTCCTTTTCTGTCTGTGTTCCAGAAAGAATGGGAAATGGTGCAAGCCCTAACTGGGCTGACATTTTCTCAGGTGGCGAATTCTGATTTTGGTGTTTTCCAAAAGAAATGCAGAGACCTTCTGCACTTTGGACTGATAGAAGTAGTAATCCTGCTTGAGTTTCTGTAATGACGTGAGCATCCGAGAGAAATGGGAAAAGAAAAGGAACTGCACAACAACGTTTAACTAGCAAGTACAGATGGTAGTATCAAATTAAGTTTGCTCTAGGGCTCTAAGGCCGTATTAATCTCTCTGTAGCTCTGACTAATAAAGTAATTTAGGCTGAAGATTTAGTAAAACCCCCACAAAGTCTGACAGTTTTTACATTATGGATCACTCAGTGTCAGAGCTTTATCCCTGCTGTGTGGTGCTCTACTTCACGAGCAGTCGTTCAGAAATGTACCTGAGATTTATTAAATCTATTGGAGGTCCCATTAAAATATGAAAGGTGCATCTTAAAACTTAACATGTTTGGAAACTGGTATTTTTATGTTGAAATCTGGCTTATTTCAACCTTCAGATTTTCTCTGTAGGTAAATCTCTCTGGAAGTTCATCCTGGAGCTGAACCAAGGTGTTGTGAATAACAGCTCTTGTGAAGAGAGAATTATGATGTTTCACTTGCAGGTTGACCTAGAGCAAGTCAGCATATTTGGGAAGATTCCTTATGCTATGTCTTTGGCCAGTCATTCCCATCTGTTTTTTTCTGGTGTTCATAGAAATGCAGAATGAGGCTCCTGCTTGAAATGTCAGAGGTGGAGTGGTTTGTTTTAGTGGTGGTAGTGGTTTTCAGCCTGTAGCGCTGCAGAGCACAGTGGCACCAAATGATAGACCTTCTGTGAAGAAGTTTTTGATGCTGGTGGCTTGTGGGAAGAGTCATCTGGAGTTTCAGTCATGAATCTTAAGCAAGCCACGTGTAAAAGCAATTGCTTTGTTACTACTAAAGTCAACATTCAGTGAAGATTTTGCTAAAAGCCTTGTTCAAGGGATATCTGCATTACACAGGCATAAAAGTCTTTAATTTGAAAACAAGCAGTCAGATTTTTTGTAAGCCCTTTCTCTTCACAATAATAGCTTTTTCAAAAACTAGCCAAATCCTCATCCTTTTAAAATTTCCTCCTATCAAATTGATTTGCTACAGAATTATGTTGAACGACATCAAAATTGCACTTAAAAAAAAAAAAAGTTTCTGAAATGTCAGTAAAAACCTGATTAATTGGTGATGCAGTGGCTGGCACGAGAAAGGTTTAGGTTAATTTTTCAGTCCATTCATGACTGGCTGGCTCCTAAAATATTATGAAGTTCAGGTGGGGTTGAATGATTAAAAAGAGGTTATGATCATGGGTATGTAGCAGGGGTCTCAATCTTTTGTCTGTGTACAAAAGATACAAAGCTCAGTGTTCAGCGTTGTTGAATAACAATAAAGAAGTTATCTGGAGCATGATCTCTGTTTGGAATACAAATGAGAGTCCAAGTATTAAATTTATAATGCATACATCATTGAACTGGTTAGCGAAGCAAAGTTCGCACTCTAAATCCTGTAGGTCCCTGTTACCAGTGGTATTTGAAAACTGTGGGAAAGCCCCACATGATGTGTAGGTGAAGGCAGGTATTCTTCCAAGGTATTAACAGCAACCTTTTAACTGTGTCAGGATAGTGTATTTAAATTACTCTGTTGTGATGTTACTTATTTAGTAAATGGCTTAATTAGAGCTTGTTCACTTAGCACCTCTGAATTTTAATGTTTAGCAGGTCAGTGCTCTTTAGATGATAAAGAAATCAGGTGACAAAGTGGAGAGGAATTTGTCTCTCTTCATTAAGAGAAACATTAGAGGGCTGAGTACAGAAGGGAATGTAAAGCAAACTTCCCTTCCTGACTGGTGAAGTCCAGCTGTTGTGGCTTGACAGGCAGTGGGGACAGATACTGTAAGGGGTAAATATTAGAATTGCGAAGGTGCTTTCTGACTGCAGGAAAGCATGACAAATGAGAATTACAACATACTGCATATTTAATTGCATTTACCATGACATCTAACAGATGCTGGAGAAAATGGGATCAATAGTTCTGTGTCCCGAGGGAAGGTCAGTTCACACCAGATGTACAGGTTTTCTTCTCCCTTTTTATATCATAAAAAAATGTGCTGTGAATTGATTTAAATCTTACTTGAATCCCCCTAGAGAAGTATGTATGTAATAATATTTCAGCTTTACTGACAATATAGGTACCATTCATTTACTCAAACCCATTCCACAATGCTAATGAGGTAATCTTATTCTGAAAGAAAAAAGCCATTAGGAGTAAAGTTTGTATACAGAAACATAATAGTTCTTAACAGGGTATGCCTGCCTTTTGCTAGCAATCACCAGGGAGTTTGCAATAGGAAACAATGCATTTTTACTATTTGTGTAGCCTTTATGTGATTTGCTTTGTCAAAAATGCAAAGCTGAAGTTAAGCTTGGATGCAGGCTTGGGAATAAGAGCGAAGGTAGCCTTTATAGGAGAGTAAAAAGTATATAGCATGATGTGTTGTGCAAAATGTCATTACTGTAGCAGTGGAGAGAAAAATGTAAACTTTGGGAAGAGACTCAAGGCTGATGGATGGTGTGTTATCAAAGATGAATTTTGACACTTGCCTATCTTTTGATCTCAAATAAGGCATCTACTCGATTCAGAGTTAGTTTAATCCTTACTTTATAGGCATATTCCCCACCAGATAGCTAAAGCTCTATCTTAAAAATGGCAATGCTTTAAGAAAAGAGATAATTAATCAGCTGTGTTCACCTTCAAATTTCAGCCCTGTTGAAAACAAGGCAAGTCACTATATCTCTGCTTAGATGAAAGTTAAATCTGGATGCTGTCAAACATTTAATTTGATGAAAGAATGACTTTACAGATGGGTCCATCATTTTTGGATACCACCTGGGAATTAAGTGCTATGTAAAGGTCAGCTGTATTTGTAGAAATCTCTAGTCTTTTGGTGCTCAAAAAGAGATTTCCTGGAGAAACTGTTTATTAACTCTGTGGTGTGGTATGCAGCCTCATACTTTTGATCACACAGAACAAGTGGCTATCAAAGAGAGGGCACTGCAAGGTCATTAAATTCCCTTTCATGCTGGGTAATCATACCCTCTGTGGACAACCAGTTGCCCTGCACTCCCCGTCTCTCAGCAGGGTAAATTACAGAATCCCTACAGGCACACTTACTGATTTTTTTTCTGTGTCACATCTGCAGGTCAATTATTCACTTAGAGCAAATACAGAGCGTGTAGTTGGTTTTTATTGGGTGCATATCCACTCCAAATTACCAAACTGTTAAGATGAGAAGATCCTCATTTTGTTTCCCTTCTGAAAAAGTGACCGTATCTTGAGCATTTAGTTTGGTTTTGATTTTTTGTCTGTTAACACTATAGATGCAGCTGGAACATTTGGATCAGAAATGGCTGTCCTTTCACTGACCTTTGATGAGTTTTGATTGTTTATTATTTGATCTACCTGATCTATGAAGATTATAAGAATTAGGTGTAATTGCTGGAATAGTAGGAAATAATGTTCCCTGAGACTTCTGATGGTGTGACCAAATAGAATTAGTCACTGAAAGAGTCAGGCAGAGAGGTGGCGATACTGAGTATCCTCTCTAATCCAATGGGTTTTCCTTTAGATGTGAATAGAAAAATTGATAACCGTGGTGGCTATTTCTAGTTTAATTACTCATCTAAATCTGAGCCTGAATAATGTGCTCAGCAGTAATGAGAATATGATATTTTCTTGTGAGTTTTCAACATCTTTCCATTCTCTCACAGACTAACTACTGAGAGCCTTTATGTAGGGTGGAGAGAGTTCTCCTAGCTTTCTTGCAAGAAAAAAAGTTGAAGACAGTTCTCTAAAACACCTACTTTTTGGCTTCTACAGCCCTAACACAAAGGACATAGACAGTGTAACAGTAAGGTCCTGGCTTGTATTAGAAATGCTGTGTCCAACAGGAGTAGAGAGGTGATTGTCCCCTTGTACTCTGCTTTGGTGAGGCCACACCTCAAGTGTTGTGTTCTGTTTTGGGTGCCTCATTACAAGAGGGATGTGGAGGTGCTGGAGCCAGTGCAGAGGAGGGCAAGGAAGCCGATGAAGGGCCTGGAGAATAAACCATATGAAGAGCAACTGAGGGAGCTGGAACTGTTTAGTTTGAAAAAGAGGAGGCTGAGGGGAGACCTTCTTGCTGTCCACAGCTACCTGAAAGGAAGTTTTGGAGAGGTTGGTGCTGGTCTCTTCTCACAGGTAAATAGTGATAGAACAAGAGGGAATGGCCTCTAACTGTGACTAGGTAGGTTTAGACTAGATATTAGGACATTTTTTTTCCCAGCAAGAGTGGTCAGGCATTGGAATGAGCTGCCCAGGGAGGTAGCTGAATCACTAACCCTGGATGTGTTTAAAAGTCATTTGGTTGTAGTGCTTGGGGATATGGTTTAGGGTGCACCTTGCAGAGTAGGTATATGGGTTGGACTTGGTGATCCTGAGGGGCTTTTCCAACCCGAATGTTTCTGTGATTTCTGTAGGAGGTAAATCAGCTACAAAAAGGGCAAAGAAGAGCTGAAGTGAAGTTGGAAAGGACAGGTCAAAGGAAGCCACCTCACACTGCTGTACACACTCAATGAATAAGCAGTATCCAGCTCTGTCTTATATTACAAGGAAAATATGGCCTAAATCCTTTATGTCCTTTGTCTTCTATGCACTTTTGTCATGGGACTTGAAGATATAAGATAGCAACAAGAAAGGCAATCTTTGCAAAGTGAATATTATCGCTTCACAAACCCAGTTCCGAGTTTTGAGAACTACAGCGGAAATTTTATTGAGTGAATTATAGGTGCACACCACCACTGGCAGGTAGAACCTTTCCCCATGAGAAGTGAGGAGACCATCTGGGAAGACTACAACATTCAGAGCTTTCCAGAGGGGCATGGTTTTCAGGCTCTTCCTAATGGCTTTGTTGTTGCTCTTTTCAGCAGATCTGGGGAGCAAGTTGTAAATATGTTCACTGAATGTAATGAATAGTCATTAGCTGATGTTGCCATGAACACATCAGAAGGCATTCCTTGAATGAATGCTTCTCACTGCGAAACCCCACCAGATCTCCCTCCTCCTCAATTTAGAGTACAGAATGTGCAAGGAAGGAAAACTAGTTCCAATAATCTACTTACCGAGCCAGAAAAATATATAGCCCCAAAGCACTCTGAAAATTAATGTTTTCTGTTAGTAACAAATGTTTTCCAAGTATTTTTAGGCAGATTTTTTTTTGGAGGGGAAGAGGGGGTTGGGTAGGTTTCGCTGTTGTTGGTTTTGTTTGGTTGGTTGTTTTCATTTGTTTTGGTTTTTCTTTGTTTTGTTTTTTTTTCTCCAGAAAGATGTGTGAAACATTTTAAATTCCATTTAGATTAGATATATCTATTTCTTACTGCAACAAATATTGAGTCAGTTTTATTATTTGCAAATTATTTCCTTTGGTTTAATGACAGCTCTCCCACACATTTGAAGGGTGCAGGACCAGGACCTTTGAGTGTAACGGGTTTTTCTGAGAAAGGAATAAAGTACTGTTCTGACCTGACTGCTTGGAGTTCCTGTATTAGACTCATAATCTGACACAAACCAGTTAAACTGGTCTTACTCTGGCTTCATAAAATATGAATTATGCTCAAGTATTTTGAATAATTGAATAATAAATGTGACTTTTAGCAGCATGAAATCCAGGCGAGTTATTTGTGTTGGGGGTGGGGAAGAAGCCCCAAAGCTGTAGGTGGCATTTTGCTGTCCTCCCTGGGTTTTGGTTCACTAATGGTACAAACGTTGATTAATGAGCTCAGTAAAGATGTGACAAAACTGTCACTGCTGCTGCCTCATGTTTGTTTTCCCTTTTCATGACACATTGAGCAAGATATGGAATCTTGTCCAGAAGGATTGTAAGTGATAAAACATTGCAGTCATGAGAGAAATGTACTGCAAATGGCATCTCTAAGTTGCGATTTCTGCCTTCCATCAGCAAGAAATGATTGAATCTACTAAATGAGAGGAGACTGCTGAGCCAGTTCGGGTATTACTGAAATGGATTTTGACATAGACTGCTGCCTAAACAATCCAAGATTTCAGCAGGCGTAGAGCACAATGTATATATCCTGTCTATATAGCGTTTCAAGCACCTTGAGGGATGATTCTTTTTTTTCCTGTGGCTCCTGACTGTTTTTTTTCCAATGTGTTTGTAGCAACTGGAGTTGGTTCTTTTCCCGAGGAATAAAAAAGCATGTGATACCTTGGAGTACTAGAGGAAGGAATAGTAGTTAGTCTTGTAGACAAGTTAAGCTTTGTGCAAACAAATAATATGAAAGTGTATGAGTGAGAAAAAAGAGGAACCAGAAGCGAAGGAGCCACTGAGAGGAAAAGTATCTCACACTGTAGTTAGAGCAGCTGTGGCACTGCGTACTTGAAAAGGGGCTGCTGACTGCTGATTGTGGACAAAGCACAGCAATTCTTTAATCACAATGACCTACTTCACCTTATGTATGGTCTCCTTGCTGGAAACAGGGCTACTCATACAGTAGGACATTATTTATTTTGAGCAGCTGCTTCAAAGCACAGCCATAAAAAGGAATGGTGAGTCTTGAGGGGTTTATACACAGAGAAATTCCTGTGAGTGCTCTTGAAAAATCCCAGAAAGAGGATTAGGTCCACTGAGTGCCACCTAGGTTATGCAGATGACATTAACACTTCTCCCCTAAATCCACTCAGGGTGGCTGTATGAAATGTAAAAAGGCATTCATGGCAAATCTCATCTTGCCACAGTTGCATCTGCTGAGATGGTTGACCTAAACTTAATCTTCCAGCAAGGCTCATTGTCTGGCTCCCATCTCCTCCGACCCCTGTCTCTGCTCATACTTTTAACCGTTGTTGCCATTTCTAGTGTGTAACTAGGAATGAGCTGAATCACAGAATGAACCAAGATGCCATAGGCCTTCTTGGCCATCTGGGCACACTGCTAGCTCATGTTGAATCAATCATTTGAAGCAATCTCATGCCACTGTAAGGAATGGCCCAGTGGGGACGGTGACTGGTGTGGATACACACCAAAGAGCACTGCCATCTGCATTTTGTGATGATGCTCTCAACTTGTGGGCTGATCTGCAAAGCTGTTTTAGCTTCTCGCAGGCAAAGTGAATTAGGAGTGCTTTAAAATGCTTTCGGTGTTCTTAGGGTTTTGTGTGTTTGGTATGGTTTAAAAAAAAAAAAAAAAAGCAAATGCCAGATTTGTTTTACATTTCTGTAAGCCATACCAGTATTACATGGCAAAATCCTACCACAGGATTGTGTCAGATGGATCCATGTAGCATTCTTTTAATTGCTATGGAGCCATGATATATAAAGGCTCAAAAGCATCTGGAAATGTGAAGACTTTATAAACAGGGAAAGGTTTAAAAATAACATATAAAATAAACATAGCTTTTTATTCATCTCTGGTGATTTTTCTGGGAGGATTAAGATCTCCCTTACATCAGCGAGAGCAGCTCATGAGGTGTGTTGTTAGAGAGCTATTGATTCCACAGAGTTTTTTTGACAAATCTGGGTTTATCATCATCTCAGGCTAATCATGTTCTACTGATTGGTGGCTCATGAAGAGAAGATTTCTTTATTACCTTTGTGTCAGCTCTATGCTCTTATAGCAGCCCAGGACTAGAAATTTCCTCTGGTGAGCTCTAGTCTCTCCTTCTCCCAGCTTTGCTCACAGCAGGTGGCTGTTGGAGTGGCATTGCTGGGTTGGGCTATGTGTCTGTAACTAGAAATGAAGCCTTTGAAGGATTTTGGGTAGATCTGTGGTCTGAATAAGACTTATACAGGAAAGATTTCATGGCGAAGTTTGTTTGTGGACAAACAGAAATGTAAAAATCGATTCATTTTAGTGGAGCTCCTCTTTCAAGATCCCTAAGCAAAGTGAATGCTGAAGCTGTGGAACTGGCAAGTTCTTGCCCAGTTCTTAAAATCTCTCCATTGCTCAAATCGGAGCCAAAGTGTAGCTGGCAGTGTCCAGGAGAAGGCCACAACTTCGGAATCTCCCTAGCCTGTGCCCCCAGTCCTGCAAGGGATAGTTCAGCTTCTCTTGTGAACTCCTGCCAGGGAAAGCAAGAGGTGACACGTCTTCACCTCCCTTCAGGCTCTTATCGATCCATCCATCGCTTATCTCCTGTGAAAAATAGCAAAGCTGCTTCCCAGGCCACTCCGAGATTATATTGCATTTTGTCAGCACAGCCTGGCAGCGTGTGTTACAATCTGCAATTGCCCTTTTCATAATAATTAGCCACCTAATGACATGTCCAAGCCTGGTTTGATGCATTTGTAAGTAATTAGGATTTATTTGAAAGCATGCTGGTTTCATGTTTTGTCTGCACTTTCCACAAACAAAATTGCAGATAGCTTTAATTTAAAGTAATGAAGTAAAAACAAAAACCAACAGAAAACCTGATCAAAACCAAACCTAAACAGCATAATGACACCAAACATATTGATCAATCCCAGCTCATGCAGCACTGGCTGCTGTGAGCTTTTGTCATGGAAGAGTTTGCCTTGAGTTCTGCTGACCTTGCCTGAGTAAGATTTACTCTCTCAGGTAGTAGCTGGAAGCACATTGTGGACCCATTACAAATGCAACCCCATTTATAATAAACTTGTAGAACTAAGTACCAGTTACAAGTATGTACCTGCCTAATAATTTGTTATACCAAATTTATGTCCCACAGTATCTGCCTTTTTGTCTAAATGCCAGCAATCTCATTTGTCTTTCTTCTAGCCTGTGTGCTCAACAAAGATTAGACAGAATAACAAATGATATCATTATCCTTCTAAATGAATATAAGGGAGAGAAAATAAAATTAAGAGTGAGGCAGGAAATTGTTAATATGTTTATAGAATTATTGTTATTGCATTAGTGAAAATAGGCTTTCATCTAGTTCTGGCTTTGCTTTTGATTGCAACAGTCATTTCAGTAAGGCAGGATCAAGATGCTGCTGGCTTTAAAAGTTACTTCTATGCAGCCGCAGGCAGGTAGATACTCTGTTCACGAGCAGGACAATGAAGCTAGGTATAATGCCACAAAGGAAAAATATGTTCAAAGTTCAGTTGTGCTTTACTATGTCAGGTCATCTGGTTAAAGATCCACCTGTAGAAGTTAATTAGAAAATATGTATTACTTGGGTTTGTTTCTGTTCCTTTTCTCTGGGGGAAAAAGGCTTGTGTCGTAATAGCCACTGGTGCACTTCATGCAAAAGTTTCCTTTGGATGCCTCTTTACACCACAGTGATTTTCATTGTGTTGTGAGACCAGAGCATGAAGAGCGAGAACAGCCTTTTCCCTAAGGTGCTGGAGTGGTGGATGCTCATTAGCTAGTTTGTGTTTATAGTTTCCACTCTCAGAAGGAGTCCTTTTCACAAAAAGTGAAGCATATCCATGAAGTGGTTACTTCTGATAAACACTGTCTTGGCAGATAACTACTTCATATTGAAGAATGAGTCCAGCCTGAAATATAAATACTCCCCATCTACATTTATGATCAGAAGATCAAAGCTTCTGAAGTGGCCATAGACATCTCAGTTGCTTAAATTACAATTTCTGCATATGTGTGCCCATTTACAGCTCTGTCAGCTGTGGGGTATTTTTACCATGAGTTTGAACAAGCCCTCTACACTGGAACAGGACTCTGTTGCACTGGAACAGACTGCCCAGAGAGGTTGTGGAGTCTCATTCTCTGGAATGCGTCATTTCATCTGGATGCGTTCCTGTGCGAGCTGCACTGCATTATGGACTCGATGGTCTGCAGAGGTCCCTTCCAACCCCTAACATTCTGTGATCTCTAGCAGCACACCAAACTCTTCTGCCACTGTTTCCCCTCTGTTTCCACCAGCTACTTAATCTCTAGTGTAGAAATATTCCCATTTATTTTTGTGACATTTTACATGTGGTTAGACCTTATGGATACTTAAAATGTATGTTTTGAAAAGACTCCTTCTGGCTTTGTGGCTTTATCTTTTTTTTTTTTTTTTTAACTGAGGCAACATCAACTTGGAAGTAGACTGTTTATGAAATAACATTGCCCACTGGCGGCGAAGGAAGAGGCAGATAGAGTAAGTGTTCTATGTCATTGTGACAGCCTTCAAAGCCACTAATTCCAACAATTTAGTCCAGGAGGAAAAAGCATTAGTGTGTGCCTGAAGGAATTTTATGCTACAAAACCTATATATAAGTTCATATTAGAAAAGATTACATACATAGAACAAAAAGGCTGAAGATCTTAAGGGGCTTCACTTTCAATACCGAGCCTTAGAGAGCAGGTCCAGGGAATGCAATATTGCCCAGGCCACACTAATTTTGGTGCTCAGAAGCCCCTCATTAAAGAGTGTAAAATGGCAGTAAATGTTTAAAAGAAGCAAGTTTCATTATGGCCACATTAAGAGCATTTCTGCAATATGAATCCAGCTGCCTTGTATTGCCTGCATTGCCTCAACATCTGCATATGGAGAAGGGAACTGAAGAAAGGTTGTGTGGAGCATTTATTTCATGCATGTCTCAACTTTTTAGTGATGACAGCCTTTCTGGTGTTCTTTTGTGTAGGTCTTTAAATGCAGCTGCCTACGGTTTTAAAAGGACAAACTGTGATGAGGCATCTACTTGATGCCTTCTGTTACTCATCAGGGCCCTCTGTGCTTTGCTAAGAGAGAAGCTGGTGACAGAAGTCATTAGCCTTGATGTGACACAAGGTCCCATAGAACCTCTCACAGATATTTGGTTGACAATCGTTATGAGATGCTACCAGGACTTCTCCTTGTACCCTGCAGGAGAAACTTCCTAGGCCCCTAATGTGGACTTGTGTGGTGTCCCCTAATTATGCCTGCCCCATTTGGTTTTCTGCTACCTATTCTAGCTAAGTCTTCGCTTCAGAGGCTCCCAACTCTCTTCAGTCCTAGTCTTGCTCTCCAGCCTCGTGTTTGTAGCTGCCTTATTCACACAATTTTAATGTGATAGCAGTCTGCCTTGCCTGTTTTTCTGCTTTCCCAGCTTATATTTCAGATGGAGAGTTTACCCCTTTACATGGAAGAAGGTCAGCCCCCTACTCAGAGCTGCTGTCCTGACAAATCTGCCTCCTCCATCCTCTTTCATTGAATTGTAGAATTGTCAGGGCTGGAAGGGACCTCAAGGATCATCCAGTTCCAATCCCACTGCCATGGGCAGGGCCACCTCATGCTACATCAGGTTGCTCAGAGCTGCATCCAGCCTGACCTTAAAGACCACCAGGGATGGGGCTTCCACCCCCTCCCTGGGCAGCCTATTCCAGAGTCTCACCACCCTCATGGTGAAGAATTTCTTCCTAACATCCAATCTGAATCTAGCCCCTTCTAGGTTTGCTCCATTTCCCCCAGTCCTATCACTACCTGACACCCTAAAAAGTCCCTTCTCAGCTTTTCTGTAGGCCACCTTCAGATACTGGAAGGCCACAATAAGGTCTCCTCAAAACCTTGTCTTCTGCAGATTGAACAGTCCCAAGTCTCTCATAGGACAGGAGCTCTATCCCTCTGGTCATCCTTGTGGCCCTTCTCTGTACAGACTCCAGCATGTCCATATCTTTATTGGAATAGGAGCTCCAGAACAGGACACGCTACTCCAGGTGAGATCTCACCAGAGTGGCATAGAGGAGGAGAATCGCCTTTCTTGGCCTGCTGGCCACACTTCTCTTGCTGCAGCCCAGGATCTGGTTGGCTTTCTGGGCTATAAGTGCACACTGCTGGCTCATGATGAGCTTCTCATCCATCAGCACCCCCAAGTCCTTTTCTTAAGGACTGCTCTCAATCCAGTCACTGTCCAGCCTATATTGGTGCTTGGGATTGCCTCGACCCAGATGCAGGACCTTGCACTTGGTCTTGTTGAACTTCATGAGGTTGGCTTGAGCCTGCCTCTCCAGTCTGTCAAGGTCCCTCAGAGTGGATCCCTTTCCTCCAGCATGTCAGCCACACCACACAGCTTGGTGTTGTTGGCAAATTTGCTGAGGGTGCACACAATGCTGCTCTCCATGTCACTGACAAAGATGTTAAACATGACCAATCCCAGTACTGGTCCTTGAGAGACTCTTGCTTGTCACTGGCCTCCACTTGGACATAGACCCGTTGACAGCCACTCTTTGGCTGTAGCCATAAAGTCAGTTTTTAATCCACCAAAGCATCAAACCCATTGAACCCATATTTTAGCAGTTTGGAGATTCATTTTCCATATACTGTTTTAGAATCTCACCAGCATTGTTTTTAACACTGCTTAAAATGAGAGGTGAGTTGTTATTCTAGAGCGACTTATGTGCTGGTGACTCTGACACTGGATAAACTTTCTTCATTTAGAAGTAACATTCTTGGCAGAGATTTGATAAAACCACCAAGCAAAGGAGAAATGAGAGGCCCAGTGGTGTTTTGCTGGTTCAGTGAATTCCCGCCGCAGTTCATCCTGTTTGATCTGGATTTATAAATATCAGAGCAGTTAATGCTACCGAGGCAGTTACTGGCTATGGCCAAATGTAAAGCTGTAGAGTAAATATGAATGGGGATATAATGTGTGATGTGAACAATTTGCTCAGAGCTAAGTGATCGTTCTGCTGTGTGTGTTAGATTAATTGGCAACATCTTGCTGTATCCAAACTTGGATTTCAACAAATGGAGAGCAATGGAAGAAAAAAAAAAAGTAATTAAAAAAAAAAAAAAAAGAGTACTTCATAGGTTTATAGTTGCATCTGGTCTGTGATTGCTGAGGTTAACAGCTGCTCCTTTTATTTTTGCTGATATTTCAATCATAAAATAATGCCCTGTTCCGAGCAGGGGGATTTTGGGAAAGTACTGGAACAGATTGAACAGTATTAACAAGTTGCTAACTAAATATAATAGCAGAGGTATGCATTGCGATGCATTCAATTTTTGTGGGATTATGGAGTTGGCATAGCATTAAAATAGGTCCTTGTTATTAAGCTATCAGCTACAGGAAATGGTTATAGGTAATATTATCGTTTATTTGATTTCTAATTTGGCTTCAGACAAACTCTATTACCCAAATATTCATCTAACTATAAAAATTACAGTCGGTGTAAGCCTGCTGCTCACTGGGACTGAATGAATCCTAGGTGTTCACTGGCAATATAAGAGGTAGGCATAGTTTGCAGTTGGCAAGCAGGCAGAAAGAATAAGGGATTCTCTTTAGAAACCCTGACATTTTCAAGCTCCTTTAAGCAATACACATAGGATAATAATGATATTTTAATTAGAACAAAAAATTACAGCTCCATCCCACTGCTCAAAGGGACCACTTAATAATATAAAGGCAAGATTGCATTTTTTTGTAACCATTACCTTTAAGAACTGGCTTGAACAAAAAATTTCTTTCACTGGTCTTCATTGTGGCTATGGAGGCTATCACCCCACCGATCCCCTCTGCTGGGAACCTGCCATAACCACCAACTCAGGGCCTGAAAATGCATAGATTCGGTGTGTTTTTTTCAGCATGCATTATTATCTTCTGCTTTTGCATCTGCAGTAAATGATATGGTGTACTTACATGTACATATTCCCCATGGATATAGAGGCTGAGAACATGCTGTGTCAGGTATTTGTTATGTCTTGCAGAAATATCACAAGGTTTGATTCTGATTTATATTTCATATATATGGAGACAGACTGAAAGAGTTGGGGATGTTCAGTCTGGAGAGGAGAAAGCTTCAAGGAGACCTTATTGTGGCCTTCCAGTACCTGAAGGAGGCTACAGGAGGTGAGTGACTGTTTAGGGTGTCAGGTAGTGATAGGACTGGGGGAAACGGAGCAAAACTAGAAGAGGGTAGATTCAGATTGAATGTTAGGAAGAAGTTCTTCACCGTGAGGGTGGTGAGACACTGGAACAGGTTGCCTAGGGAGGTGATGGCAGCCCCATCCCTGGGGGCCTTTAAGGCTAGGCTGGATGCAGCTCTGAGCAACCTGATGTAGCATGAGGTGTCCCTGCCCATGGCAGTGGGATTGGAACTGGATGATCCTTGAGGTCCCTTCCAGCCCTGACAATTCTATGATTTGTTGTGATACTTAGCAGATGTGTACCCTAAATGAATGCACAGCAAATTTGCAAAAGTTGTTTGTCACTGTTTTATTTTGGTGAGAAGTTTAACATTCAGTAATATGCTCCATACTTCCAAGCATATTCATTTTTGGTGTAACTTTCTCGTAAGTCTTTTCTGAAAGTGCTAGGATATTTTCTTTTCAGAGACAGCTGCACTCATTGGTGGTGGTTGATATTTACCTACATAGCTGGGAAATGGGCTGCCAGAACCAATCCAGGTCTTGTCTGCAGATGCCAAAACAGGGCTGTGCTCAGGAGATCTTTAGCTTAGGTAGCAGTCTGGCGATGCCAAATTCTGGGGAAGGCAGAGCTGGGTTCCCGCCACTTGCTTTGATGCCATGTTCCAGCCTGCTGAGCTTCAGCTGAGGACATGGACCTGTTGGCTGTATGTCAGGAGCGCTCCTGGGTCAGTGATGCAGGACCAGGATTTGTGAACTGGCTCAGTTCAGTAGCCAGGAGATTTCTGTTCAGTGCTTCGTGTTTGCATTGCTCGTTTGAGGAGCAATAACATATGGTTATTCCCAGCTCTGGAATAAAGATTAGCTAAAGAGCTAATGAGATGCAGTTGTTGTATTTGTCTATTACTTCCATAAATATTAAAATAGTTCTTCTGTGACTGAGTTAAACTGTTCTCAAGTTGGCTAAGTAATGATTCCAAGCGTCTCAATAATCCTGCAAGGGAAGAAAACCTATTGGTTCTGCCCTGTACATCCATCTGTATGGCAGTCTTTACTATTGCCTCTTTGCTATCCGAGATGCTTGTCCATGACTACATATGTTGTTTTGGCTAGAACAACGTTCAACAGGATGCTCTCACCCTTCCAGAGTAATGACCATCCTGTTACAAATAAGCGTGTGTGTGCAGAGAGAGCTGCTTTATCTGGAGAGATTGCAATCTGGGGAGAGGAGGGCCTAGAATGGCAGTTTCCAAGGAGCATGATGTGACACAAACACCAGACATCCAGAAAGGATGGTTTTGGTTTGGAAATCTTGCAACTGATGGCAGTTTGCACTCCTCATTTTCTGCTTTGGATGAATATGATAAGGATACGTTTTGGTTAGCTGTTGTTAATTTAATATCCATGGATAACTCACAACTTATATATCCCACACACTGTTTATATTTTTTGAAGGTTGATACAATCCCATTTCCCGGCTGTAATACAATCAGGGCACCAGTTCAGAAGCTGCTGCCATATCCTCTTAATTAATGTACAATTTAAAATCTGCGTGAGAATAATGGATTAGATGAACACAGATGCAGTCAAGGGAGAATGTCAAACATCCATCTAGCAAAATGAAACTCAAAAGGCAGAAAAAATTCAACTTCAGCTTCGAGTGTTTTCCTGGATATTTTAATTTTTATCTCATGAAGCAGTATGTGAGGAAAAAAACCCTGCGCCAGCATTTGCCAGAGCAGCAGTAGCTGTACCCTCAGCACATAGCAAAGTCTGCATTTCATAGCTGTTTCAAGGGAAAGCATTTTATCTTTTTTTTTTTTTTCCTTTTTTTTTTTACCCCTATGCTGCCTCAGCATTAATAGCGGTGCTTCCCATGTAGGTCAAGAGACCATGATTTTGTTGGTCCCTTTACCCTAACATCAAAAGTAAATAAATGTTAGCTTATTTCAGCCTCAGTGGGGCTTGCTTTCTGATTCTTTATTTTTAATATTTGGGTGCAGACAGGGCGAATGAAAGATCTTGTTAAATATAAATGGAAGAGAAAAAGGTATGTATTATAAAAAAAGATAGTACCAGTGCTCTGTGTGATAGCTATGTTAAGCATCAGTAGACAACACTGCACTTTTCACAGTAGATATTGCTGATCTTTTTGCTTCTCCCTCTCTTTCTCCCTGTGATGACATTTTACTCCCTTGCATGGTCTCTTCCACACCTCTTAGCCTTTCCTGACCCATGTGATATTGAAAGCAACACTTAGCATCTGAAACACCCTCTTCTTAAGAATCAGTCACCCCACTGCAGAGATCTTTCTTCAGGTTCAATGAGAGCACAGCTGACTCCCAGGATTTTTTTTTAGAGAATTGCTTCCCTGCTGCCAAAATAGATCATGTAAAGTTGGATCAGTGGTCCTGTGAGGAGTGAAAACAGAAATATCCAGATAGCAAGGTGGCAGAGACAATCACAGAATGCCAGGTTGGAAAGGACCCCAAGGATTCAGCCCTTCTGGGTTGGTAATAGCATAGTTGAAATGAGATGGCTCAGAACCCTATCTAGCTGAGTCTTGAAACTGGCTAATGTAGGGGAATCCACTACTTCCCCTGGGAGAGATGATTCCATTACCTAACTGTTCTCATGGTGAAAAATTCTCTTCTGATGTCCAGTTATAACCTCTTCAGACAAGATAGCAGCACTCCCTCTGTCACACTCAATCTTGCCTAAAGGTTTTTGCATGTCAGTGTCTAAAATCATCTTGCATATGCTTGCATGAGTCAGTGATCTTGAAATTTAATTCAGTCATTGTTGGTGAAGGTTCGGCCAGTAAGTTAGAAGGAACTGTGGTTGGATTCCAAGGGGTGCATGGGTTGAAGGCTTTGGTCTTTAGGCAGCACCAATCTAGTACATCCATTTCTTCCACCTAAGGCTCAAGCAGGGCTTTTTTTCCTAAGGAAGGATACTGTGATATTTTATGAAATGTCAAGTGATTGTTTTGTAAACTTCTCAGCAAAAAAAAATGAATATCATTGGCTTAGCTGAATTAAAAAAATGCGAGGATCTGATATGTGAGAGAAAAGCTTAAATAACTTCTCGGGCCCAGATTTCCAGTTGGTTGCAGAACCACATCACAACTCCTCCCTGGGTGCAGCACTGCACCGAGCAGAGAGCTTGGAGTCATCTCTATATCCATCTGTGCTCCCTGCTCCAGCCTGGGTAAGGATGCTCAATAAATGAAAATGTTTCAGACATATAATAATAGTCAAAACAACATAATGTCAGTGTGTACTGTAGTGCAACTGGGAAGCTGGTTGACTCTATGAAGGAGTGATATTTGAAATGAGGGCAAATTTCAATATAGTATGTTCATGTCAGATTTTTTTTTTATTTATTTTTAATTAAAGTAATTGCAGGATTGTTACCTATTATATGACTTCAGTTAGGGTTTCAGATTATTTACTTTTTTTTTTTTCTTGTAGAAAAAAAGCAGCTTTTTTCTCTGAGGTAGGCAAGGCCAAAATATTGGTTATTTTAAAATAAGAGTCTGAAAATGTTCATATCTCAGCAGATATGACTAAGCCATTAAAATTACTGCTTGGATAGAGCATTTGGCCTAAAGGAAAACGCAACGTCTGTGGCTGATCCTACAAGATGCCAAAAAACTCAGCTTTTGGACTGCTAGATCATAATTTCTGTCTCCACCACCCTGCAAAGCAGCAGTTCAACACTTCTGGCTCTTGCGCCCGCTCTTCCTTGCTCCAGCCCCAGGAAAAAGGCAATGAGAGAGATTAAAATTAGCCTTTTCAATCCCAGATCAATTTTACTGTGAGGCTGTGCCAGGGTGGAAGTGACTCAGGAGTTCAGAAGCAGCAGGGTGGGCAGAATTGCAGAAGCTTCCTTATTTTAGCTGTGCAACTCCATTATGGCTTCTCTCCATGGTCCCAGGTATTAAAAAATTGCCATCAGTCTCCCGTATAGGCTGGGATTAATAATAGTGTAGTGAGCTATTGGAATTTAAATATTTAGCCTAATCCAGGATGAACATGCCTGCATGTCCACAGCTACACCTGGTTGGACAAATTGGTTTTCTTCGCTTAGAATATGCCAAAATATTAATTCTCAGGTAAATAATGAAATAAGCAGTGTTCAGTTCATTAGAAAAACAAAATCTCCTGAAATAAGAAAAAGCTTTTTATCTCTGTACAGCTGAGTATGCAGGTTATTAAAGCAGTGCATGCTTATAAATAAAGGTGTGGAAATATGTGATTCATATGTGCATGTTAAAAATTATGTTTGTGTTACATATGTCACCAAATAGATGTTTACCAGAAATGCTTGAGCAGGTGCAGGGAGGTCAACTACGCTGAAGTCATTTGCAAATGATTTCATAGAATCATGTAATCATTTTGGTTGGGAAAGACCTCCAAGATAATTGATTCCAACTGTCAACCTCACACCACCATGGCCATTAAACTGTGTCCTGGAGTGCTACGTCCATGCATCTCTTGAACACCTTCAGGGACAGTGACTCCACCACCTCCCCGAGCAACCTGTTCCAGCACCTGACCACTCTTAGACTAAAGAAATGTTTCTTAATATCCAACCTTGTGATGAGATATTAATAAACGGTTATGAATAATGATTATTAATATCACTGAATGTTAATTTTTATTATTAATATTCAAAAATTCAGGGGAAATTCCCTCAGCTTCTTTGGATTTTCGGTCAACAGGAAATATTTGCACAAAGGATATTTATTAGCACAGAATTAAACAGTTTAAACAATCAGAACTTGGAAAATAGGAACGTGAGACAGGAAAAATTCTAAGTATGCTGCAGAGGCTTAGCATTAACCCTAGCACATGGTACTCGCAATACCTTGGATCCTTGAGTAAGTTTCCCGTATAAGAATGCTTCCAAAACTCACAATAATGATCCCGTGGTAAAATACAAAATATTCCAGGCGGGGGGGGAGGGGGGAGAGAGTTGCAGAGAGCTGCTGCCAGTGTAAGCTGCAAACACGTGGCCATGGCGATTCCCAGTCTTAACGAGCTGCTAAAGGGTACTGCAGAGAGACAATCTCTGTAGACAGCTTGTGTAGGGAAAGGCTACTGTGTAGAAAAGGCTACTGTGTAGAGAAGCAGCGGCTTCTAAATCACCCCCCCTTAAATAGACCAATTTGGAAGTTAAACTGGCCAATAGGCATTTAGCATTCTTGTTCTGCCCAGTGCATTCAAAGCTTCGTGCCTCGTGCAACCACGCAGGCACGCTGAGGGGCTGCACCAGACACCTGACACCTAGTGCTAAGTTCCTAGCCTCAAGGCTTTGTTTTGCTCAATCTACTTCAACTTCAGGACCCTGAACAGAAGGAGGACTGAGTGGGGGTTTAAACCAGCCTGGCAGGGTTTATGACCTGCCAGGACAAACCTAAACCTCCCCTGGCACAATTTCAAGCAGTTTCCATCTGCTTGTGCACAGCCTTCTCCTTGCCACGTGTTTGTATCGACTTGCCTCTCATGGCTTGAAACACACCAGCGATAAAGACAAACGAGCAAATAAAACACTCCCTAAAATGTTCTGCAGGAGACTTGTCGCTCAATGTAATGACTTTCTGACCAGTGCAGACATCTATGAGGGCTGCCGTTTGACATGCCCATGCTTTGTCTGTTAGTTTTCATTTTAATTTGGGGGATTTAATTTGTGTTGTTAAGTGGCAAGAATGTGTGTTATTGGAGTAATTACTGTGAAGCTATTTAATTATTGATTTTCCCAAAGTAGTGGGCTTTGACATTTTACCACATATAAGGAAAGAAAAGATGCACATTAACAGGATGAATATGGAACAAACAAGCATTTTCAATAGAGATTTAATTCATTTTAATAGATGTACAATAATTACCTAGGAAGTAAGACTGTTTTCTTCATTGTGACGTTAATGATTCCGATGAAGTGATAGAGGGGCAATATATAGGTATATTATTTCTGTGTTTAAACACTAGGGTTGGCTTATGAGAGGTTGGATGACACCAGCATTGGTTTTAAAGATGCATAAATCCTTCAGATTTACTCATCTTTTTTCTTTACTACTAACCAGAGCTTGGTAATAATGTGTATTTACTTGCTTCCCTATCCCTCTCATCTCTTAATGATTTCTCCATCTTCATTCAAATTATCCAGGAGAAAAGGAATCAACCTTGCTCCTAACTGGAGGGCATAGTGCCAGGGGGATGCAGCTGGTCAGAAGTGGCTCTGTCCAAAGTGTCTGGAAGTCCCCTGCCTTTCTCCTTGCTTTCATCTCGGGGAGCGACAGCCCATGCCCTTAAACACACCCTCTGCAAATTTCCTTTGCTTAGAAAGCTGCAGGCTTGAAGGCAGCTCTGCTGGGGTTTGAATGTGTGATTTCTATGATCCTCAGCCATTCTAAACTGCTTTGTGGCTGGTGAGCTGTCTCTTTTCACACAGGCACCTGTATTGTAGCTCAGTGATTCAGCCAGAGCTCTCCTGGATGAGATAAAAAATAACTGCCCTTTCTCTTGGGAGAACAGCAGTGCATCAAGCCCAGCAGCAAATGCAGAATGAAAGCTTTCTTGTGCCAGAGAGTCCTGTATTCCTTTATGTGAACATCCTGGGACTGTTAACCGAGGCCACCGTTGAGGAGAACTTGAATTGCCTCAGATGTTGCCTTTTTTCTCCATCTTTTTCACTATGCTTCTCTGTGCTTTCTATTTCTTGCTCTGTAGTTATACCAGAGCTGCTTTCCCTACTGCAGGCCCAGCACATAGAACCCATGAGGCACAGCTCAGGTTAGCTCAAGTATCTGGCGCAGGGAAGGAGCTGAGCTACTACAACCACAAGCACTCCTCAGCAACCCTCCACACCCAGACCTCATCACACAGGCTCCAGCCCAGTCCCAAATTCACACCATCTACTTTGAAAAGCAGTAGGACTGTGGCATTATGGAGGAGTGCTGAATTTGCTTTGAAACAGGTATTGTTACATGATAAGCCACAGATAAGAGCACAGAAGGATGCTCCTAAGCACTAAGGTTTATCTAGAATTGGAGAAATTTTAACTTTTAGGATTTGTTCATCCCCAGGGAGAATAAAGATACCTGTAACTGCTGTGGCTTTCTCTACAACTGATGGTGTGACAAAAAGCAAACCCAGGTGCCTTAAAAGAAAAATAAAAAAAAAAAAAGGCAAAGAGCAATAACAAGGAGAATAACTTAGGATTATTCCCTGGTTCTAAAATACAAGCTCCTTCAAGCACCTGGGCCTTTGGGGCATTTCTCTGTTGGAACAGTGCCTACATCATGTGCATTTTATCATAGCAATGCTAGGCTTTGAAAGAGTTTGGATTTTGTGTTGGTCTCATTTACCTGAAGCAGATAAGCTCTAGAGGCTGAAGGAACATTAGTGAATTGTGCCCAGGTGGCCAGCAGCATCCTGGCTGTGTCAGACAGAGTGTGGCCAGCAGGTGGGGACTGACCTCTTCTCCCAGGTAACAAGTGCCAAGGTGAGAGGAAATGGACTTAAGTTGAGCCAGGGGAGATTTAGACTGAATATTAGGAAGACTTTCTTCAGTAATCGTTGGGCACTGGAAGAGGCTGCCCAGGGAACTGGTGGAGTGTTTAAAAGATGCCTGGTGCTTAGAGACATGCTCTCACAGTTGCGTACAGGGAGATGTCAGGTTGTGTTTGGACTTGCTGATCTTGAGGTCTTTTCCACAGGCAATTCTATAATTCTAAGAATTACTGTCATAGCAACAAAGTCTTTAAATGGTTTGTTTGATAGACACCTGAAGCTTCAATAAATCCATCCCTTGCTTGAAATTTTACAGCTGTGGAAAAAGCTGCACAGAGGCAAAGGAGAGAAATAAGCCAGTGTTTAGGTGCCATTTGCAACCCATTGCTTTCTGTGTGTCGGGTTGGTATCTGAGTGTGCAGCTCCTCATGGGGACAGGCCAAATGGTGGACCTGCAGTGGGTTGCAGACTCTTTGAAATACACAGGTACAGTTTCTGCTGATATTCAGAATGACACAGCTTAAACATTAGGAAAGGTTTAACAAGCTACAGTAGGACTGCTGGTTTCTGCAGTTCATGTAGAAGTGAAATGGAAGGTTTGCTGACATCTGCAAAGATTTAAGCCCTGACTGAGGGAGGCTGGTAGTGAAAACTGCTATTATTGTATGGTGCACGGTATAAAGAAATAAAAGGCCAGATTGTACCTAGGCAAGTTTTTCGTTATTCTTTCAGAGCCAGCAACCCAGATTGTAAGTACTACCAAGGGAAGGAGCAGGCTGTGTGCAGCTGCCGTGCCGTTTGCAGCTGGGTTTGTGGCCAGCACTCGGTGGGAATACTCTGCAGAAGGTCTGTGCTTTGGATGAGGAGCTCACCTTTCAGACCAAAGGAAAAACCTGTTTGGCCGGCACAGCCTTTTGCGACAGACGCTTTGCATGCCTGGCAGCTGAGAAAGCAAAGCTTTTCCCCCGTGTCTGCCATGTGTTGGATCAGTTCCCTCATGCCATCCGCTCTGCTCCGTGTCTGGGTTGGCTGCGGAGGGTGCTGCCAGGCAGGCACGGGAGGTGGACAGCGAGAGCCTTGAGAAACACTGCCACCAAATGTGAAAAATGGCCTTTCAGCTCGGCTGGGATTTGGGAGCAAGCTCAGATGTGTCCCCGAGAGCTTCGGGTGCTGTGGGCAGGGAAGCTGCCTCAGGCTCAGATGCAGCTGGCTTGCAGCCACACGGTGTGGGGAGCAGCGTGGTGGCTGAGAGGGAGAAACTGTGAAAAGTGGGGTCCTGTTACTTACTGACACCCTCAGCATTCTGTAGACATGTTCAGGCTCTTGATCTAGTTTTGTTTCCCGGACTAGTGGAAAGCATTATTAAATCTTTGTTTCCCTCAGGAAAACTCCTTAAAGGAAAAAATGGTTTGTCTTATTTGATTTCGGGGAACTACTGGAGAGAGTTCAACAGAGGGCCGCAAAAATGGTTGGGTAACAGGAGTACCTTTCTTACATGGAGAGGCTGAGAGACCTGGGGCTCTTTAGCCTGTGGAAGAGCAGACTGAAAGGGGATCTTATCCATATCTAAAGAGTGGAGGTCATGAGGATGGTGCTGGTCTCTCTTTGGCAGTGGCCAGTGACAGGAAAAGGAGCAGTGGGTGCTAACTAGAACACAGGAGGTTTCACTTAAAATAAAGGAGAAAATTCTTTACTTTGACGACGCTGAAGCACTTTAACGGACTGCCCAGATAGGTTGTGGAGTCTGCTTTTCTGGGAGACTATCAAAAACTGCCTGGGCACATTTCTGTGCAACCTGATCTTAGTGCATCTCCTTTAGTAGGTGGGTTGGACTAGATGATTTCCAGAGGTGACTTCCAACCCCTGCCATTCCATGATTTTACTGTGCTTTGTGTTAGACTTCCCTTGCAGAGTAACATGGTCTAAGTGCAACAATCATCTAGTGTGCCTGTGCAAAACTCTCTGTGCAGGCTAGACTTTGTGCCTATGACCCACACCCAAGTGTTTCAGTTAAGTCTAGCAGTGCTGTGGAGAAGGAAGGACCTGGACCTGGGAGTGCTGGTGGCCAACAAGCTATCTATGGCACAGCAATCTGCTCTGGTGGCCAAAAAGGCCAATGGCATCCTGGGGTGCATTAAGAAGAGTGTGGCCAGCAGATCGAGGGAGGTTCTCTTCCCCCTCTACTCTGCCCTGGTGAGACCTCACCTGGAATATTGCCTTCAGTTTTGGGCTGCCCAGTTCAGGAGGGACAGGCATGTACTGGAGAGAGTCCAAGAGAAGGCTGTGAAGACAATTAAGGGGCTGCAGTACTGCCCTGTAAGGAGAGGCTGAGGGACCTGGAGCTGTTTGGTCTGTTGAAGAGAAGACTTAGAGGGGATCTGATCTATGTTTATAAATATCTAAGGGCTGAGTGAGGGGACAAACTCTTCTCAGTTGTGTCCTGTGATAGGACAAGGGGCAATGGGGATAAACTACAGTACAGGAAGTTCCACCTCAACGTGAGGAAGAACTTCTTTACTATAATAGTGATGGAGCACTTACAGTGCTACCCAGAGAGGTTTTAGAGTCTCCTTCTCTGGAGACCTTCAAGACCCATCTGGATGCGTTCCTGTGTGACCTGAACTAGATTCTATGGTCCTGCTCTGGCAGAGAGGTTGGACTCGATGATCTCTGGAGGTCCCTTCCAACCCCTAATATCCTGTGATCCTGTGAACATGACCATATCTCAGTAAAATCTCCCAAAGTCAAACTGTCAGCAGCCTCCTGAAAAATAGATGCTAATGGCATGGCTGTCTTATGGATAATGAAAGTTAAAACCGAATTGGGCAGGGACTTACTGCCGTTATGTGTATGCTGCAAGACAGGGGCCCATGATGTTGGCTTGTTAACAGCAAACTGGCAAACAGTAAAGCCCTGGGTATCACATGGACACGGAGAAGTCTTATTCACATCCCTTTCTTCCCAGTCATGAACATTAAAAAATAATTACGTTGGACATTTCATATTGTACTTCTGCTAATAATGTGAGATGATGTCACTCTGTGTGAAGCAGTGACACCAGAATTTGGCCTGTAAATTTAATCAGATGATGATTTGTTTTCCAACCTATAAATTATGATTTAGTATAAACAGAAGAAACTTAATGTAAATATTTGTAGACAGTAAATCCTTAACTGCTACTAAGCAGCCTAAAGCTGAATGCACACAGGCCTGCTGAGAGTAAGGTCTAGATAAGATATTACAGTCCACCGGACTCGTGCTCAGCATGCAACTGTAAGTCAATTTGTGAGACTACAGATACCATTTATAAAATTTCCTCAAATTTTCATTCAACATAAATTTTAAAACTGTGTAATTACAACAATTAAAAAATGTATCTTCGTAAGGAGCAGAAATGTCTTGGATAAACACTGCTTTGGCATAACATTAAGTTTTTAAGCTCAACAGAAGAGAATCGTAGAGTCATTAAGATTGGAAAATACCATCAACCCAGCAGCACGGTTCCCACAAACCATGCCTCAAGGTACCATGTCTACATGGTTTTTTAGCACCTCCAGGGACAGTGATTCCTCCACCTCCCTGGGCAACCTGTTCCAAAGCCTGACCACTCTTTCAGTATGAAATTTTTTCCTAGTATCAAAGTAAACCTCCCTATTGTCCTATTGCTTGTTACTTGGGAGAAGAGACCAACCCCCCACCTCATTAAAGCTTCCTTTCAGGTAATTGTAAGGAGAGGTAGGTTTTACAAGCAGAGGAAAGAGTATCTTTTATCATTGCAAAGAACTTGACAGGTAGAGTAGTAATATTGCCACCTGTTTTGTACACATATGGGAAATATGAAGGAAAGCCCAAATGTCTTGCTCTTTGTGAATTTAAGTCTGTTTTACTCAAAATAATTGCAAAGCTGGGAATCTAAAAGGAAATCTCTTATTTCTTCCCATCTCTGTGAATGCCATTTTTTGAAAAATAGTAACCTTTGCTTGACTAGGAAAGTTATCTCAGCACCACGGCTGAATTTCACAGTAGTGCTTGTGTGGAAAAGTAATTCCACAGTCCTAAGATGAAGATGCAAACAGATTGCAAAAGTGTCTCCTGTTTGGAAATCTTCTAGTAATTTGAGAGCTAATCTTTGTGTGTAAGAGGAGCGACCCTTGCTGGATTCATTAATGTTTCCTGGAATGGCAGCAGATTTTGCAGTGCCAAATGCTTGCATGTGATATACTGCACACTGAACTCCAGCTGGAGTTCCTGTAAATTATTAACAAGAAACCCAAGACAAAAAATATATAGGAACCACCTTCTGTAAATTAGCATCCTCAGATTGTTTGCAGTTGTTCCTTACCTTTTCCCTGACCTGTCTTGTTGCCAGTGATTTAGCAGACATGAAGGGCCAGGTTTTCACAGTTTGGTTTCCATGCTTAAAAACATTTTTTTTAAAAAAAAGGATTCCTATTTAAGCAAACTATACAAGGTAAAATTTCACTTTGGGGGCTGATGGATATGTATTGTATTACTGCCACAATTTGCATAGGCAGGCTTCTTGATTATTCTTTAGTTAGGATTGAGACTTACCTTCTTGCAGGTGAATGCATTTATATGGACAAGCATGAATGAGGAGGGGAGGATCTGCATACATAGTTTGTAAAAACAGCAGATTTCTGTTCCTGTGCTTTGCTCTTGGGTGCTGGGTTTTTGGTCTCTCTGGTGCACATAAATTGTCAACAGGAAATACTTGAGCTTTGAAGGTTGAGGCTGGGACTACTGCAACTGTGCAGTCTATCTTCATAACAAAAATCACATCCACTTGCTCAGTCTTAAAGATCTCAGACTTCTTCCTTCCTTCCTCAGCGGGCAAGGAAATGTGTTTGAAATGATAAATAGTATTCTTGGAGGAGATTTTCCTCAAATGAGACTTGTAATGTTCTTTAAGCCCTACAATTTTCAAACTGCTTCTGCAATTTATTCATTAGAAGTTCTGCCTTTTTTTTTTTTTTTAATGTGTGTTTTGTTTTTTTTCTTGAACTTCTGGTCACCAGACTGCATCAGTTTTATGTTAAATAATTTAAATGTTATGTAGACAGAAAACAGAGACAGTGGAATGGTTTGGATAGAAAGTATTTCAAAGAGGCAGCGTAAGGCACTTAAACTGTAACAATCATCACTTTAATGAGCAATCAAATATGCATTCTTAAAGCTCAAGCCATTAAAGAAATCTGCCATTTCAAGGATGCCATATACCTCCTTTCTGTTTTGACATTCATCTGCATTAGTGTACGCTTGTTAAACTTGTGTATCTAAATCCCACTTGTCAGATATTCTGGAATCTACTTACACTTTCACCCAGGGCTCAAGTTGCACCACTCTTAAACCACTTAACACATTTCAAGTGCCTAATTGCGAACAAAGTCTTCCCTCCATCACAGAAAGTGCCGCTGTTATAGTTCCCCAAAAGTACTTTTAGGCATTGAATGGGCAATTAATAAACTCGAATGCTAATAATGATGAAATAATGCTACTAAAAGCAAGGTAGGGATGAAAAGGGGTCTTTCATGAGAATTCACTTAAAACCCTTAGAATCCACTTCTCACAGAAGTCACTCAAGAAACTACCCTGGCCACAGAGGATAATGTTTTCAAACCTACTTTAGGATCGTAAACTTTTTCACTCGTCTGGGATTTCTGATTTTTTTTTTATCCTTTTGTAGGTTTACCCTGGAGATTATTTGTGTTTATCTTCATGGGATGAAAGGGAATGTACCACATTTCCAAGTGATTATTTTTTTTATTTTTAAGGAAAGAAGAGCAACTGAACATGAGGCAGCAATGTGCTCAGCTGGCCAAGAAGGCCAACAGCATCCTGGTCTGGATCAAACAAAGCAAAATTAGAAGTGGATAGATTCAGATTGGATGTTGGGAAGAAGTTCTTCACCATGAGGGTGGTGAGGCACTGGAACAGGCTGCCCAGGGAGGTCTAGGAGCCCCATCCCTGGGGGGCTTTAAGGCCAGGATAGATGGGGCTCTGTGCAACCTCATCTAATGTGAGATGTCCTTGCCCATGGCAGTGGGGTTGGAACTAGATAATCCTTGAGGGCCCTTCCAGCCCTGACAATTCTATGATTATAGGAATAGTGTGGCCAGCAGGAAAAGGGAAGTGAGTTGTGCACCTGTACTTGGCTTTGCTGAAACTGCACCTCAAATATTGGCTTCAGTTTTGGGCCCCTCTGTACAAGGACATTGAGGCACTGGAGCGTGTCTAGAGAAGGGCAAGAAAGCTGGTAAAGGAGGAGAGGCTGATGGAACTAAGGTTGTTTAGTCTGGAGAAGAGGAGGCTGAGGGGAGACCTCATTGCTGTCTAAACTCCCTGAAAGGAGGTTGTAGTGAGGTGGGGATGTTTTTTTCTCTTTGGTACCAACTAATAGGACAAGAGAAAATTACCTGAAATTGTGCTGAGGAGGTTTAAATTGTATATTAGGAAAAATTTCTTTATGGAAAGAGAGATCAGGCATTGGAACAGGCTGCCCAGGGAGATAGTAGAGTCACTGCTCCTGGAGATGTTCAAGAAACATGTGGACATGGCACTTGGGAACATGGTTTAATAACTATGTTGGTGTTAGGTGTATGGTTGGACTCCCTGATTTTGGAGGTCTTTTCCAACCAAAACAATTCTATGATGGTTTGATTTTTATGATCTTCAGCCTCGGCACAGTTCTGGTTCTCTTCCTTACCACTGGAGACCTAAGTTTCCAGCTTACACAGACACACCCAAACTTTTCAGTCACTTCAACACAGAGCATGAACAACTCTCAGTACAATGGCAGCTGAGAGTGTTTATCTACTCCAAGATAAAGCTGTTTGGACTGAATTCTGAGAACAGTTAGTTCTGTAATTAAGCATTTGCGCATGGTCCAGTGGCTTTAAAGACCTTCATTGCTTAGCTCAGGAGTATGCTAAAGTGCTCTCCTGAACTGGAGCCAGAATTTATACCCACACCCCCTTGTTTCTCTTGCCCCCAGGTCATATACTGAAATGTTTTCTGACAGCATTTCACTAATTTAATTGTATTGCTGATCCTGTTGATTAAACATACATAGTGGTCAAATGGTTACAGACACCTGGAAGATGCCATCTCCTTTCCTCTCAGAAAAACAGTGCTGCCTTGGAAATGCACAGCAACCTGATACTGATTTCAGTGAGTGGTGTTAGACTGTCACAATACTTGCCATAATGATGAGCGGATAAGTTAACCTTCTTAGGAGTTCGCCAGTGGCAGTAATGGGAGGGATATGTGTAATATGGTAATGAAAGATTGTTTTAAATGCTTGCTTAACTCATGAATTTGGAGACCTTAAATGTGATTAACACGGAATCACTGAATAGTAGGAGTTGGAAGGAAACTCTGGAGACCATCAAGTCCAAACCCTCTGCCAAAGGGTCACACAGGAACACATCCTGGTAGGATTTAAATGTCCCCAGAGATGGAGACTCCACCACGTCTCTTGGCAACCTGCTCCAGTGCTCCATTACCCTGAAATGGAAGAAGATCCTCCTGTGTTCGTTTGTGCCCATTACTTGTCCTGTCANATGGAACACAAGCCCTACAAGGAGAGGCTGAGGGAGCGGGAGTTGTTTAGCCTGGAGAAGAGGAGGCTCAGGGGAGACCTTATTGCTCTCTACAACTACCTGAAGTAAGGTTGTAGCCAGGTGGAGTTGGTCTCTTCTCCCAGGCAACCAGCAACAGAACAAGTGGACACAGTCTCAAGCTGCGCCAGGGCAGGTTTAGGCTGGATATTAGGAAGAAGTTCTTCACAGAGAGAGAGCGATTTGCATTGGAATGGGCTGCCCAGGGAGGCGGTGGAGTTCCCATCCTTGGAGGTGTTTAAAAGGAGAGTGGATGAGGCACTCAGTGCCATGGTTTAGTTAATTAGAAGGTGTTAGGTGGTGAACTGGGCTGGATGATCTCAAAGGTCTTTTCTAACCTGGTTCATTCCATGATATGAAACACAAACAAAGGTGTGGTAACTCTGATTTAATAATTTCTTCATGGAAATTTGTGCTAATGCTCATAACACTCCCGTATGTCTGTACAAATTGTTATAAAACCAGCTTGGAAAAGCTACTTCTGTAAGGTTTGTGTATTTAATTTCAAATACCTCAATTTCTCATATTTATTAATTCCTCCTTTTTTCCCTTAGTTTTAACTGCCACATAAACGACATATTGTTCAGTGCATATATATCCCATTCCAAACTACACTTATTGGGGAAATTCTGAATTTAAAGTAAATTCTCATACTTAGCTTAAGGATTCCCTTTTATTTCTGTTGGGTAAACAGAAATATATTTTAGGTCTTCACCACAACCAAATTTGAAAACATTTGAGGCTGGTGATGCTTTTAGTCTCTCTTTTCAAGTAAATCATGTTCCAGGGCCATTACTCAGTCTTAGCAGTTTTGACCCAGGTGTGAGATTATTGAGTATTTTTTTTAAAGTTGATTCAACTTTATTTACTTTATTGGAGAGCTGGGCAAAGAGGAACCTAATGAGGTTCAACAAGGATAAGTGCAGAGTCCTGTACCTGGGAAAGAATAATAAATTGCACTAGTACAGACTGGGAGATGATCTGATGGAAAGCAGCCCTGTGGAGAAGGACCTGGGAGTGCTGGTGACCAACAAGCTATCCATGGCACAGCAATCTGCTCTGGTGGCCAAGAAGGCCAATGGCATCCTGGGGTGCATTAAGAGGAGTGTGGCCAGCAGATCGATGGAGTTTCTCCTTCCCCTCTACTCTGCCCTGGTGAAACCTCATCTGGAATATTGCCTTCAGTTTTGGGCTCCCCAGTTCAGGAGGGACAGGGATCTACTGGAGAGAGTCCAAGAGAGGGCTGCAAAGACAATTAAGGGGCTGGAGCACTGCCCTGTAAGGAGAGGCTGAGGGAACTGGAGCTGTTTGGTCTGTTGAAGAGAAGATTTAGAGGGAATCTGATCAAATGTTTACAAATATCTGGGGGCCAAGGGGACACACACACAAACTCTTCTCAGTTGTGTCCTGTGATAGGACAAGGGGCAATGGGGATAAACTACAGTACAGGAAGTTCCACCTCAACATGAGGAAGAACTTATTTACTGTAAGGTTGACAGAGCACTGGAACAGGCTCCCCAGAGAAGTTGTGGAGTCTCCTTCTCTGGAGACTTTCAGGACCTATCTGGATGTGTTCCTGTGTGACCTGAGCTAGGTTCTGTGGTGCTGCTCTGGCAGGGAGTTGGACTCGTTGATCTGTGGAGGACCCTTCCAACTCTTAACGTCCTGTGGTCCTGTGACTTTCTGGTGTCTTTTGGAAGAGTGAAGTGCTGCACAGCAAAAAATACCAGAATGGTGTACATCATAATGACTTGCTAGCTCCCTTCTAAAGGTTTAATTCAAACTCCATTCTGATCATGAATTTTTTTTCAAGTTATTTACCTGATTGATAGCAAGACATCCTGTGTATATGAACTGCAGTGGTTGCTTTTGATTACAGTGAGAGGTTGGCATCATCAGTTAGTCTCTTTGATAGAGATATGCTTGGAAATTCTGGGTTGGGAAAAAATGTAGTTGATGTAGCATAATATTTTATCATTCACAGAAGCAATTCAGATGTTCTTATAAGGTAGTTGCTGTATTTCTGAGCTATATTTTCATGCAGCACTTGTACCGGTGGTAGATCCTAGAGGCTGCAAAAACTGGTCTGAGGAGCATGTGCATTGATTCTGTGGGTCCTTCTCTTCAGAGGAAAGGCAGAAGCTTCAGCCTGATCCTGACTCAACTTTCAATTCAGCCTCACATCCAAGAAGCTGAATTTGGAGTAGAGTTTGGCCTTCTCCTTTGAACAAAGAACACCCTTGTTCGTGTAGCGAGAGGACAAGAAACAGTGGTTTTAAACTAGAACAGAGCAGGTTTAGATTGGACATTAGGAGGAAGTTCTTTACAGTGAGGGTGGTGAAATACTGAAACAGGTTGCCCAGAGAGGTGGTGAAGGCCTCATCCCTGGAGACATTTGAGGTCAAACTTGATGGGGTCCTGAGCAACCTGTTCTAATAAAAGATGCCCCTGGTCTATTGTGGGGGAAGATGGGAGATTTCTTTTGAGCATCCCTTCCAGCCTGATGCATTCCACTCTTCTATGATTCTGTTTGCTACTTAAGAAACACACTCAGGTCCATTGCTCTTCGGTGCGATGACCCAGTGGTAGATGGGACTGTTGTTGTTTGAAGGTTAAGTGGCAGCCCTGCCTGTTATCTGTTGTTCATACAGATTTTGTGCAGAATGAAAGCTGCTGTGAGCAAGTTGAACAAATGCTCGTGAGTTTAATTCATTCTGAAAAGCATATATAGTAAAACACATTTGTTTACTTCATGCTGTGGAATGGGGCCTTTAAGTCTGTTTCTAATTTATTCCAAGTTAGAAATATGAGGTAAGTGCAGAAATCATGCATTAATAAAATCTCTTTATGTTCCCAGCTGGCATGAGAAATAACAGTTGTGGTTCACTGAAAATGACTTTGGGCCAACACTTCTGATGTGATTTTAGGTTTTATTCTCAGCCATGCAGGAACTCTCCTGCGATGCTTTCTTTTTTAGTGTTTTATGAGCAGTTAGTGTTTTTGTGTGTCACTAAAGAATGAGTAAAGAAAAAAAAAAGCCCAAATATTTATTTATTTATTTATTTTTGTCATTAGGAAAAAGGGTTGGAAATGCCAGGTCTATCCAATGTTTATCACTAGTGGAAGAGCTGGTAAAAATAAACACAATGAAAGCCCACATTTTCAAGTAGCTATGGAGCGGACAGTGATAGCGAATTATTTGGTTCTAACAGCAAAACTTAACCAGCAAGATACAGCTTTTATTTCTGAGAATCCTTACTTCTGTGCTGAACATCAGCATTGTTTCTGTTACCATTTTCCCTTCATTTGCCACCCTTTCATCACTCCTTACAACATGCATCCTTCCACTTCTTTATTTCTCCGTCTTTTTATCTCTGTCATTTCCTGCTTTCTGGTGTTGCCTAACATCTATATATCTCCACCTTATAAATCTTTGCTCTTCTCAACATGTCTGTTTCCAGCAGTTCCACGACTACCCTATTTGCAAATTAACACTGCCAAAATGAAAGATCTGCTGTGAGCTGTTAACTCAACAGCATTCATATATTTGTATTTTTAACAGAACCTAATATGCCTTGTCAATTTGTACCACATTTTGCAAATGAACTTGTTTGTAATCATGGAATCCAGAAGAGAAGAGGTGCACACTTAGTATGCAAACTGACCACTGAAATAAGAAAACGTGCATGGCCAGAATCTCAGTTTTCAGTAAATTGTCATATTTTATCTGGAAATACAGAATATTAGCTAGGAGGAGAGTTCTGTACTAAAAAGAACACGATCTAGTAATTAAAATGTTCAATTGACTTACTTCAACGGCATATACAGGCAGGGATTTTCTCTCTGGTAGAGCAAGGTAGTTGTTAGCCTGTTTGGTTACTGCTCCTTCAATAAATGATGTTGTCATTTTCTTCTGTGTTGTTAGAACAATGATACAGGTAGTACATCCCCTCCCCCCAAAGCTCTTTAAAGGCACAAGATAAAGTCATAGGATCACAGGATGTTAGGGGTTGGAAGGGATCTCCACAGATCATCAAGTCCACCCCCAGATCACAGAATCACAGAATTAATCAGGTTGGAAAAGACCTTTGAGATCATCCCAGTCCAACCTATCACCTAACACCACCTAATTAACTAAACCATGGCACTGAGTGCCTCATCCAGTCTCCTTTTAAACACCTCCAAGAATGGGGACTCCACCACCTCCTTGGGCAGCCCATTCCAATGCAAATCACGCTTTCTGTGAAGAACTTCTTCCTAACGTCCAGCCTAAACCTGCCCTGGTGGAGCTTGAGGCTGTGTCCTCTTGTTCTGTCACTGGGTACCTGGGGGAAGAGACCAACCCCCGCCTGCTACAACCTCCTTTCAGGTAGTTGTAGAGAGCAATAAGGTCTCCCCTGAGCCTCTTCTTCTCCAGGCTAAACAACTCCCGCTCCCTCAGCCTCTCTTTGTAGGGCTTGTGCTCCATACCCCTCACCAGCTTTGTTGCCCTTCTCTGGACACGTTCAAACACCCCAACATCTTTCTTAAATTGAGGGGCCCAGAACTGAACACAGTACTCAAGGTGTGGCCTGACCAGTGCTGAGTACAGGGGCAGAATTACTTCCCTGCTCCTGCTGGCCACACTATTCCTGATACAGGCCAGGATGCTAGGGTCATAGAGTCCAACCTGGTTTAAGTCCACTGACTTAAACCAGGTGTGACTTGTTTGTTTGGTTGGTTTTTTTTCCCCTCATGAAGGAGGAAGCCTTCCTGAATCAGCATCACCATTGCCATTCTTATAACCACTGAGATGATGTGGCAAATGGTAGGGTAGTCCTTCCAAAAGTAATTCTCAAACTTCCTCGAATACTCATCTCTAAAGTCAGAGCCATTCTAGAGTCAAAGGTTGTTTGGTCCCCAAGCATTTCTTTCTGCAGCCGTAGCCATTAATGGCACGGATAGTTATTTGTCTTGCTGGCTGTCAAGTTAACCATTGTTATTTGAAAATAATTGTCTGGCTTGAGCTGTGTGATCTCTACTATCTTCTTAAATATCTGTCTACAATCCTTTTGCACTATTTAACTTGAAAACACAATCTGTGTATCAAAGTTTGATCTCTTGTGAGGCAACCAGTGAATCAAGCTTTCGTTGTTATTCAGGGTGTCATGACAGAGGGCAAGGTTTCAAAAATAGCTCAGGACTGCTCTGCCTTTGCTGTCAGAGATGTCGGTGGTGAAACAACCCTTTTTTTTTTTTTCTTTCCCAAGCACTTCCAGAAATACCACACATCTGAGCCAGTACTGATAATGAACACTAGCAAGTTCCACTCAGAACTTGTGCTTTTGTATTACTGAATGCGCTACAGGAAACTTTTCCCCAGCAAAGGCAATTCCAATGCATATAAGTTGAAGTCTTTTGTGAAAATTATTTACTGGAGAAAAACAAACAGACATCTCAGTTGAATATAAATGTGCAGTGCATTTATATTGTTATTCAGCAAAATAACTTTTTTTTTCTTACTCTTGTACTGAATGACACATGCCTACCTAAGGGCATTTTTTAAATGTGCCTTGAATTCTGCAAACGTTTTTCACTCTTTGCCAAGGCTGGCACTTTTCTTCTGTATTGACTGCAGTTCTCTCCACTTTACTGCAGTCTTCTCACACAGCCTTGGCAAGGGGCTTTACCTTTCTGTATCATAGAGTGAAGTGTGATTCTTACCCCACAGGGATTCTTGTGGCTTAGCTCATTAATATGTGTAGAGGACTCAATGGGAAAAAAGCACTACGGAAGCTTAGAGTATCAGTATTGATATAGCTGTGAGTCTACAGACATTCAGTTATTACAGAGCAGAAGATGGTAGCATTCACTTCAAAGCCAGGGTGCAAATTTGTATCAATGCAATTTACATCTGGAGTGAGAACCAAGTCATATGTTACATACCCCAAAGAAATATTTACTCAGCTGTGGAAGATGTATTGTTTTAGCGAACATCAAAAATGATGGGACTTTTAAGACACTCTGCTGGCAGTAACCTAATTAACTCACTCTTGATCAAATATTTCAGATGCCTAAATCAAAATAATTACATCTGCAGTCACATCCCAAGACAGTAAGCTGGGTCAGTTTTTGGACAAGTGTTAAATAGCATAGATTTGTTGGTTTTGGTGGAGCCCTGCTGATTAACTGCAGATGAGAGTCTGGCCTGCCTTGTTTCGGCTGAAAGCTAAAAGGGCTTTTCAAAAACAATGGTATTGTGTAGTTGAGCTAAGTCTTTGAAGTCAGAAAGGTTCTACTTTTCACTGGCACTGAGTTTTGCAGAACGTGCTGACCCGGAGGAGAAATTCTGACTGTGAAATGCTGGTGAAGTACTGTGCCTGTCAACTCCTCCAGCTCCATTAGACTTGGAATATATCTAGCAGAGTATGCTGTTAATTACACTATTCATCTTCAGTGTTTATTGTGGGGCTTAATGCTTTAGTTTCTTGCTTTTCTTTTAACAAATTTAGCATAACACAATATCAATTATTGAGTGTATTATGTTTATCTTGCAAGATGCACTTAATCTAATGCTAAACTGTGCCAGAAGCTGTTTTGACTGAGAGGGGAAAATCTGCAAAATCTAGCCAGGGCATCTCGGGCTGTGATGGGGATTCCTGATGTCTCAGGCTCTTTGACAGTGAACTTGACAAAACAAAGTTAAAAGAGGACAAAATCCTGGATATGGGTCAAGGATTTCTTACACTTAGATACTTTTAAAAAATTGCTTCAAGTGACTGTATGGGGGTTTTTTTGGTTTTTTTTTTTTAAATAGCACTTGCTCAAAAATATTGGTTAGGGAGTAATTGCCATGGATGATTTAGGAAGCAGCTTTGAGAGTGCTTAACATAGATGACATTTTCTGTCATTGTAACAGCTGAGTCATGGCTTCATAACTTATTTCTTCACTTAGCATTCAGTGTGGAAGCCTCAAATGTCAACTCCAAACTTCTAGACCTTCTGTACCTTTGTTTGTCAGAGCAAAAGAGCTTTAGAAATATCAGTAGCACTTTTTGATAGTTCCAATGTGTTGGACTGCCGTGTCTCATCTCCTTGATTCAGTCTTTGGCTGTTCTCCTTTATTCAGATTATTGATTTGTTTGTGCAACTGTGGTACTTTACAGTATTACTTCACACTATTAAAAGACTTTATTTCTCTTGAATATTAAGTGATTTAGTCTAAACTCAATTGAATTGCTGTTACAAGAGTTTCCAGATAAAGAGATGGAAACTTGAGGATGGGTTCCCTCAGAAGTATTTAGCAGCAGAATCCAATATTCTCCTGGCTGTGGACTCTGAAACACATGCTTCACTGCCTGTCTTCATTTCAAATGCTCCCCACTCAGCATTTGATTTTAGTTTTGGGGTTTTTTGTGTTGTGTTTTGGTTTGTTTTTTTCCCACTGGCGTTTCATTATGCATTGCTGACTAGAAAGGGTGCTGAGAAAACCCCTCAGCATTTTCTGTTTTCTCTCTCTCTCTCTCTCTTTTTTTAATGGTGATACAATATTTGTCACGGTTCTTCCAGTGGCAGTCTTTTCAGGTGACACCTTCTTATTACTCTTCCTTGCTAAGGAAGAAAGAACTAAAGGCTTTCTGACAGCTACAGAAGTGTCCCTTAGACAAAGGTGTTAATAGTGTTTTTCATTCCTTTTCTTCTCATAAAGTATACTCAGGAATGTGGACTGGCTAGTAAAATAAACAACCTCTGTGTACTTCGCCTTAGGAAGTGATAACATCAAAGGGTAATTTATGGTTCTGTTTGCCAGGTGTCAGTTTGTTCACAGGGCTAATTGAAGTTGTATGGGAATATATATTGGAAGGATCAATGAATTGATTTATTGTAAATTGCTGTCAACAATTTAGCATTCTGCTGCACTTAGCAGGCAGAGTTTATGTGTAGCGGTGCACTGGAGTTTCGTAGGGGCCAGTTATGCTGCTAATTCTTTCAGCATTTTAAAACATTCTGCTTTTGGTGGGATCTTTTTGTTTTGTTTGACTATCAGGATTCAGACACATCAGAGAAACAGCTAAAATGGGGAATTTGGTGGTTTGTGCTGTCACGGTATCATTCTTGTCAGCCCCGCAGGTTCAGAGAGGAGACATTGCATGCAGAAAAAGGATGCCTTTTTGGTAATTTGGTGTGCCTCAGTTTTTACTTTAGTAGTGGCAGGAGACATGGGAATAGGCAAATAGATTTGCTTGCTTTCAAGTCTCCCATTCTTCTCCTGTGGCCACGGTGCTGTTCAGCACTGGTGCAAAGAGTTCAGTTGTGTAGGCAACTGCAGGCTTGGGTACAATGCCCCAGTGAGGAGGACATAGCACCGAGCATCTCGTGTCCACCATAGACTACAGCGCTGCCACATCTCAGCAAAGGTGGAGCTTTCAGGACTGCTGCCATTCACAGCAATGGCCACACCATGGCACTGGCTGTGTGATTCCAAAACTCGGCTACTTACAGATGAGCCATCCTGTGCTGAGCTTGCTCTAGTGCTGCAGTGGATCACAGAATCGTAGAACTGCATTGGGAAAAAACCTCCAAGATAATCAAATCTGTCAACATAATACCACTACAGCCATTAAACCATGTCCTAAGTGCCATGTCTACACATTTCTTGAATGCCTCCTGGAATGGCGACTCTACCACCTCTCTGGGCAACCTATTCCAATGCCTGACCACTCAGGAAAGAAATTTTTCCTAACATCCAATATAAACCTCCCCTGGCACAACTTCAGGCCATTCCCTCTCATTCTGTCACCTGATACCAGGGAGAAGAGACTGACCCCCATCTCACTACAACCTCCTTTCACGTAGTTGTAGAGAGAAGTGAGGTCCCCCTCACCCTCCTTTTCTCCAAGCTTAATCCCAGATGCCTCAGCCACTCCTCACACGACTTGTTCTGCAGACCCTTCATCAGCTTTGTTGCCCTGACGTTTAACACATCTGCATACACAGGGTTGTTATATGTGTGTGTAAATGTGGCAGGCTTTCCCCTAGTTTAAAGATACTTATATGCTCATTAATTATGTATTTCTTTAAACCAATGCATCATTTAATATATCTTCTCAATATTTACTGTGTATTAATCTGTTGTTTAATGCTTTAATATCTTCTGCAGTTGGTCTCTGGTGGCTACTCTGTGCATACACAATTATCCCATTTCCTGGAATGAAATAATTATTGAAATATATTTCTCTTAATGCCTGCCTTTCCCTTCAGCTTTTTTTTTCTTTTTTCAGCTGCAGCATCAGTAGGATTTGTTATTAGACCCAAACATATTGACCTCCTTGTCATTGTGTTTTCACATCTCCCTCCTTGATTACACCTAAGCGCTACAGCTGGATATCCATATTCATGTTGTTATACCACAGGAAAAAAAAAACCAGTCCATCTGCATAGATTTAGCAGTACATTCCCACCTCAAAAAGAGAGCTTTACCCCATCCATCAGACTGGGAGCAAACCGGGGCGGGGGGGGGACGGACCTCAGTGACGTGCAATGCAGTGGTATTCTGGATATGCCATTTTAACAGCCTGGCATGAATGCAGTGTAAAAAGAAAGCTCAGAGAACAGAATCTGGGAGAATTAGAGAAAACAAACAGATTGTAATTCCAAGGAAATGAAGAGAATGAGCAGGAACACAGAGTTGGAAGGGACCTCCATAGATTGAGTCCAACGCCCCTGCCAGAGCAGGACCGTAGAATCTAGCTCAGGTCACACAGCAACACATCCAGATAGGTCCTGAAAGTCTCCAGAGGAGGAGACTCTACAACCTGCCTGGGCAGGTTCCAGTGCTCTGTCAACCTTACAGTAAAGAAGTTCTTCCTCATGTTGAGGTACTCCTGTACTGTAGCTTATCCCCATTACCCCTTGTCCTGTCCCAGGGCACAACTGAGAAGAGTTTGTACCCTCCCTCTTGATCCCCAGCCCTCAGATATTCATAAAGGTTGATTAGAATGTTATTAGGTGTTATATATGGCCACACAATGAGCAGAAGGAGAGATTTCAGATGTTACAGTATGCCCACAAAGTTTAATCAACGGTACAAGGAAGGGATCATCCTGATAAGATGTTCAGAGTACAAAATAAGTAATGAAATGCCTGTAATAAA
This sequence comes from Ramphastos sulfuratus, assembly GCA_013399055.1. Classification (NCBI taxonomy): domain Eukaryota; kingdom Metazoa; phylum Chordata; class Aves; order Piciformes; family Ramphastidae; genus Ramphastos; species Ramphastos sulfuratus. Next base: position 70,800 of record WBNM01000032.1, on the reverse strand, counting down.
AAATAGTATTCAGAATTAACTGACCTGCATTTCTTACCCTTTCACTAAGCGTGAAGTATGCTGCCACGTCACAGCATGCCTGTTAAAAGCTTTTCATGACAGGAGAGGAGGCAGAAGAACAGAACCCAGGCTGTCCCAAGGAAAGTTCCCACTAACTTTGGGGAAGTGGGGTCATGTTTTCTGTCTTCTGGAGTTGGCCACACGAGCACAAAACTGGGGACTTGAAAGTCCACTTGAGAAAGAATGGATATTTCCCATGTTTGTCCTGAGGTAGTGGAGTGAAGCCGTGAAGATGTGACAACTGCTGCTCCGCTGACTGCAAAACATTGGTGCAGAGTAGGGATGGAAAGAAAAGCCACAGAAAAGCTCCCTCAAAAAACCCTCTGGATCTCACAGTGCAAAGTCTGGCTGCTTCTGTTTATGTCTAGAGCTTTGAGTGTATTGGCAAAGTTTTCAGATATCCCTGGGTGATTTAGTGGATAAAGCCCACTGAAAGCTAGCAGAGCTGAAGGGCTAAGGTCGCTTGGGCACTTCTGAAAATGTTATCCTGTAACATTATCCTCAAAGATCAAAGCACCAAATTGGATACAGTAGCTTAAATGAAATTACCACTGCGTGCCAATCTTTTATCAGTTGCTTTGCTCCAGGGCATCGTCTGTTGCGGTCTGAAGAAATCTTCCTCATTTTCCCATCCTATAAATTGTACAGTAAGGGTCAAAATCTGGTCTGGAGCTCATCACTATCTTAATTTCAGCCAAATTGATTAGTATGTGAATTAATCTTGCTAGCAGCAAAGTTTAATCTAACTTTTCCTGAAGCATCTGGGGCTAAGAAGGGTACTGGACACTCAGTGTGTTCTGGCATTGCAGTTCCCTGGGTTTCCAATTGAAATTGAAGTTAATATACCTTGGTTGTTAGTCCACGGTCAGTGGACATCTGTTTAGCAAACTTGCTGCTGCAGGCAAAAATGCTTTAGTTCAACAGTTGCTCTGAGCTAAACTCAGGGAGTTGAAGAATTCAGAGTTCGTGTTTTCACTGCCATTTTCTTGTATAAAGCCACATTTAGGTGTCATGGGAGATTCCTTGCTTCACAAAGCTCTGCAAATATGACCTGAAACCAGCAAAATTATTTAATTTGGAATTTCTTTGCTTAGGACACCTCACTTTTCATCTCGCATTTGCCACCACTGCCCTTTATCTTCTGTCTCTACTCCAAACCTGAAGGCTATAACAGAAAGACAATTCTTGCCCTTTTTCCTCAGTGGTCTGGTGGAGTAGAAGAGGTGGCAGTGAAAAGCCCTGTGGCTGCTTGGCCAGATCAGAAGATGCAGTGTGAAGCCCCTTGGGCTCCTTTGTCTTTGAAGTGGTGGCATTCTAACCCATGATGGCTTTCTCTAGTGACTAGTGAAAATGGGTTTTAGCATATGTACTAAGTAATATTTCTCCTTACTCTCTTAGCTGTTCCTTTTCCTTCCTGCAACAGACATACTTTCTTTTTCATCTCTCTCTGTTTTTTTTTTTTTGTTTGATTTGTTTTGGTTTTTTGTCTCTCTTATTCCTCCTAAACAGGTAACAAGCATTTAATTTTGGTGTGTCCTTGTCTCTGTCTTCCTGTGTCTGCTACTTTTGAAGAAGGGAAACAGCAGGGAAGGAAATCCTTCCTGGATGTCCTCCCTTAGAAAGCAAAGGCCAGATGGGAAATGTCCCCAGTCCCCAGATCTGTAGATCAGGCCCTGTACATCGCTGTTCCCCAACCAAAGCTGCTGCAGCAGAATATGTATGTTGTGGAGGTGTCATTTCCACATCCCTGACCACAAAATACCTTGAGTTGCTGGAACGTGGCCAGAGAAAGGCACCAAAGCAGATGAAGGTCTGGAGAACAAATCTTATGAGGAGCAGCTGAGAGAAATGGAGAAGTGGAGGCTGAGGATAGACTTCAATGCTCTCTAAAACTACCTGAAAGGAGGTTGTAGTGAGGTAGGGGTCAGTGTCTTCTTTCTAGTATCAAGTGATAGAATGAGAGGAAATAGCCTGAAATTGTGCTAAGGGAGGTTTAGATTGGATGTTAAGAAAAGTTTATTTCCTGAAAGAGTGGTCAGGCATTGGAATAGGTTGTCCAGGGAGATGGTGAAATCACCATCCCTGGAAATGCTCGAGAAATGTGTGGATATGGCACTTTGGAACATGGTTTAATGGCCATGGTGGTATTAAGTTGACAGTTGGACTCAATGATCTTAAAGGTCTTTTCCAACCAAAGCAATTATAAGATTCTATGAGAAGGGATAGCTGCCTTTGCAATGCTGACAGTCATTTTGGCTTAACTATAGGTGACCCTTATTAGTAATTACACTTGTTCTGAAAAGAGATTCTATTTCCCTTGCATTGTTGTGTGCTTTTAGCATATCAATGTGCTTGCACCTAATTAAGTGTGGCTTCCCTTAGTATTTCCAGAGGAAATGAACACATCAGATTTTTCTCCTTTTGCTTGAATTTTGCACCTGAAAGGGAAGTGCTGAATCAGAATCTACTGCAATAAGAATAGTTTATAGCAGCAAGGCAGAAATGTTCTGTATAAATATAGTTAACAGCTGCCTCATATATCTGTAGAACTTTAGCAGGGTTCAGCTGATGTTTTATTTAGTAATGACCTGATGAAAAAACTTATCAAACATTATTAATGCTGAAGGCCTGGCCCCTGTAAAATGTCTCAGGCTACAAGTCTTATGAAGTGGACCTTTTAAAACTGTTTTGGAGAACAGCAAGGTCTTTTTAAAATGAAGTTAAAGGGAATATTCCCAATCAGAAGAGCAGAACGGTGTGCCTGTGATTGCACACACCAGTGATCTCACCTGCACACAGAGCTGAGCTCAGAGGTGCTGTGTGCATGTCTGTGTGGCCGTGGGTGGCCATGCAGGGACCTTTGTCATCCTTCATCATTACTCCATAGCAAGCAAAGAAGTTTGCTGCCTCATGCCCCATGCCTGACTCATGGTGTCTACACCTTTGCCCTTGCCTACATTTGAGATCACCTCCAAAATAATCTGCATGGACCTTCTACAGGGTTATGTTTGGTATATTACAGAGCAGTTAAATGCTGCCTTTCATAAATATGCATTAGATATATTTGTATTTTCTAATTTGTTGTTAGGCAGGGAATATCAGTCCTGCATTTTAAAGCAGCTGTCCCTTTTACTGAATGCATTTGTCTCTATATTCTCAAAAAGAAAAAAAAAAAGTATTGACCTACCTTGTTTCCTGCATGGTGCTGGGGGTGTGCTTTAGTGACATTGTTTGGTGTTTAATTAAAATAAACATAGAGAGGAGAGATTCTCCCTAAGGAAAGAAGTTGACTGATTTATTAATTCAGGGCATTAAAGCATTCATGCTTTTTATAAAATTGTCTTTCTTGACCTGCATAGGTTCAGGTAAAATTAGAAGCTACTTTCAATGGCTCTAATTTGTCCATATAGAAAAAAATGTGGGTGTTTCTATAATGTTCCATTTTGAATGGTTTATGATGCTCCTTAAAAAGTGTGCTTGAATTGAAGTTACGGGGTTAAAGTTCTGTGCTGCAAGTTAAAATGTTTCACTTCTAAAAGGCTACTGCTGGGAGTGATAGGTTACTCTGCTTGGGTGAGGAGCTGTAAATTGTTAACTTGCATTAACTCGATCACCTTTCTTTGCTTGTGAGCTGAATTTTCAAATGTAAAATCCCAGCCTTGGCAAAAAAGCAAAAAGTGTTTTATGACTGGAAGGAACTTGCTGGTAAATAATCTTTCTTGTCGTTCTCCTCCTGTCTGCAGAGGAGGCTTTCAGCAGGATACAGCAATGCTCTTGGAAGTCCCCAAATACTCAGATGACATCTCTCTGCTTCGTTTCAGCCCTCTGCCAGCTTCTTGCATGCTGGCTGTGAATGCTGAGCTACCCTCTACTCCTTCCAACCAAGGGGAGAGGGCACTCGATGCTCTTTAGGGCTGACATTTGAAATTCTACTCTTAGCTCTCCCTTCTGACCTTGGCAGAATTCACAATGCAAAGCCATACTAGAGCTCTAGTCTGCGTGGACATCTAAAGGAGTCTTTATCCAGTCTTTATTTCTATCTATGATTTTAATAGTGTCTCAGCTGTAGGCTGTAAGCTATTTCCCTTGATACATTTAGGGTAGGGATTTTGTTGCGCTGTGGCTTTAAGAGCTTCCATTTGTTTTGACTCTCCTACTTTTAAATACCTGGTTTATTTTCTTCTGGACTACTGCATACACATTGAAGTGGTTTTTTTTATGTACTGAAGATTTCCCCAAATGTGAAAAGTCTTTCCCTTATGAGAAATTACAGTAAAAATTTAAGAGGTAATGATAATACTTCTGCAGAGGGCTTCTTTTTAAAATGAGCACAAAGTGTTATGCCCATGGGATAGAAATCGTAAGATGGTTCAAAACATATATAAAAAAAGCTTGTCATTCTCTGATAAATTCTTCAGCTTTTCAGACTATTTTCCTGTTCAACTCAATTAATTTCAGCTAAAGGCATCTAGAGGCATTTTTTCCTTATAGGAATTGATGAGACTATTTATCCAGTAGTGCCTATTATTATGTTGTAATTATGCATAATGATGAATTTTTCATGCAGAAGACTTAACTGTTTTTCCTAAAATGCATCTGATCATTTTTATCATAATACAACATTTCTGGAAAAGCCCAATACACATGAGGAATCACAAAATACATGATTTCTGTGGACATTCACTAGATCTGTGCAGTTACTGTCCTGGGGAAAAAAACAAAACAAAACAAAACCAAACAAACCAAACTAAAGTGGGTATCATGGTAAATATAGAATCATAGAATCATAGAATGGTAAGGTTGGAAGGAGACCTCAAATATGGCACTTTCTGAAGTCTGGAGAAGAGAAGACTGGGAGGAGGTCTCATCAATGTGTACAAATATCTAAGGGATAGGTGTCAAGTGGATGGGACCAATCTTTTTTCAGTGGTCCACAGCAATAAGACAAGGAGCAACAGCTACAAACTGGAACATAGAAGGTTTCACCTGAACACGAGGAGAAACTTAACAGTGAGGGTGACGAAGCACTGGAAAAGGTTGCCCAGAGAGGTTGTGGAATCGTCTTCTCTGGAGACTTTCAAGACCTGCCTGGATGCTTTTCCATACAGACTACCCTAGGGGATCCTGCTTTGGCAGGGCAGTTGGACTGGCTGATCTCCGGAGGTCCCTTCCAACCTCCAAAGTTCTGTGATTCTTGTAAGAGGATGCTTCATTTCATAGTATAGTTTGGTCAGACTCTTGCTACTCTTGGCACATCAGTGTTCCTCATCAATGCAGTGTCTGAGCATCATTCTACTGGGGTTTGAATGTGATTCCACTCTTAAAAGTTAAGAAAATATATATATTTTTTTTTAAATTCACAGTAGTAGCTGAGAAACAGTGCTTCCTGCTTTCTTTTAGTTCTGAAATAATGATCAACAAATACAGATGCTGCTGCTGGAGTTTTGTTTCAGTTTTCTGAGTTATTCTATTTACAGTAATCACAATCCTTCTGGAGATTTTAGATGGCTTCTGTCTTTCGTTTTGTATTAAAAGAAATTGATGATAAATGACCTTCAGATCCTTTGGCACTAATGTATTCCGGTTCTAATGAGCTGTTAAAGGAATAATAAGTGCAGTAAACTGTGTTAGTCACCACTAACGAGGATAGAGAGGGCTGACTTTTGAGAGAAGTTGAACTAATTGACTTAAAAATAGTAGACCGGTCTCTGTAGGTGGCAGGCCTGCAGGCAATCTTTTTTCTTACTTAAATCAGAACTTTTAATATGTTTGTACTACCGTGTGCATAATCTGCCCTTTGCATTAATTATTGGTTCCGTAGCAGCTTTAGAAGAGGGTGCTGAAAGCAAATGGCAGCCTTCCAGTTAGCGCCTTTGAAACATTGCTTGATTCTGAGATTAAAGAAACTCCCTGCCAGTGGAATTTCTAATAACCGAGAGCCTATCCAAACATTGTCCATTGAAGCTGAATGGGTGTCAGCCTTGATCCCTGTGACTTTAATGGAGTGATGCCAATTGAGATCAGTTTAAGATCCGTTGCATCCTTTTAGTTTTGCTTTGTTCTCTTTGCATTGTAGAAGCGATATTAATTTGCATCATTTATGCTCTACTAAATTGAAATGCCATATATGGTCTCATGCTCCTCTGCTTGTAGCAGAGGACAAAAAGGCAGGCAGTTTGGTTTTTAATCTTACCTGCTTGCCTTCTTGAATTTCCACGGCTCAGTTATCCTGAGTGTGCATTTGTTTATATATAAATAAGATACGTGCCTCTTCAGGCTGATGTGGGGACTGAAAATGCACTTTGACATTTTAAATACTGAATTTCGGAATTCACAGGCTGCTGAGTGTCATAAACTCTCCAGAAATCCTTAGGCTGCAGTTAGCAGCTCGTAGACTGCTGATTGCTGATATTTTAGGAGTACTGGGTCCAGTTCTGGGCCTCCCAGTTCAAGAAGGACATAGAACTGCTTGAGAGAGTCCAGCGCAGAGCCACAAAAATGATGAAGGGAATGGAACATCTCTCCTGTGAGGAGAGCCTGAGGGAGCTGGGGCTCTTAAGCTTGGAGAAGAGAAGACTGAGAGGTGACCTCATTCATGTTTATAAATATGTAAAGGGTGAGTGCCAAGAAGATAGAGCCAGGCTCTGCTTGGTGATGCCCAGTGATAGGACAAGGGGCAATGGGTGGACATTGAGTCATAAGAAACTTTACATAAGCGTGAAGAGGATTTTTTTCCGTATGAGGGTGACAGAACACTGGAACAGGCTACCCAGAGGGGTTGTGGAGTCTCCCTCTGAAGATACTGAAAATCTGCCTGGATGTGTTCCTGTGTGTTCTGGTATAGGTGATCCTGTTTTCGCAGGGGTGTTGGACTGGATGAGCTTTTGAGGTTCCTCCCAGCCCCTGATGTTCTGTGATTCTTATGGCAAAACTCAGAGGCAGATTGCCCACAGTGGTGTAGACAACAAAGCAAGGTTTGGAGGGGAGATGATGCTAGCTGTGCATAGCCTGTAGGATTTTCATCTGGAATTATCCTGAATCACAAATGTCAGACAGTGATTTTGTTTGGAGGTTGGTTTTACTGTTAACCCAACAAATGCTGTAAAATTTGGAGAGCCTTTTTTGGCCTGTGTGGTTAGAAGTGTAGTCATAACACTGATTTCTGAAGCCAAGCTTATGAAGTATCTTAAAATGTTGAATTTGACCTGCATAGTTCCAATCACAGCAGATCTAGCAGTTCCTTTTCCTTTGCCTTATGTCAGTCCAGGGTGGTGGGGGATAAGTTTTAGAGGCACTATGCAGAGGAACGTATATAAGGCTGCTTGTCTGTTAACCAAATTTAAGTGTGTACCTCCCAAGTACCTCTTTGAAATATTACTCTCAATTTAGCTCTTTGCTGCAGGTGTCAAGCAACAAATTTCAGATCCCGCTTGTGCTGACATTTGCTCTTGGGGAGAAGGAAATGAGATTTCTACTAGTCTGAAACCAGAAACAAATGTTAGAACTGAGAGCAGTTTGTTTGAGCTGCAAGTTATAAAACTGCAAAAATAATGAAGTTGGTAGCTGAAGCTGCTTTTTGCCCTTCTGTGCAGGAAAGCTGAAATGATTCAGGTTTTTTTCTTGGACTTTCTTTTCTTCTCTGCCTTCTTCTCTGGTGTGTAAGAGACAAGGAGGGACTTTTCCATTTCTAATTCCTCCCTTCAGTATCACCTGGGCTTCTCATGTTTGCTTCTATCTGACACTGGAGCTGATTCTCCTCCTTTTCCACGCAGCTCAGCACAGAGGCTGGGGCAAAGCTTTTTACTAGGTTTGCATGGCCAAAGTGGAGGTTGGGAGCATTTTGGTGCCTGAAAGAGAAGCAAATAAATCATGGTTATGCAGAGAAGTTGTTGCATGGAATGGGGAAATAGAAGCAATATAGGTCACATTGGTGAGTTCCTGGCCTCTGAGACAAGGTGCTTTTAGGGAACCATGCACAAGGCGGTCCCTCATGAGCACATCCCTATGCAGAAAGAGGGGGCTTCAAAGCACCCCAGGACCACAACTTTCATGATGGTTTTCTCCTTGCCTGCACTGGGAACAGCTCAGCTAATCGCAGATGGACAGACTGCATTGGGTTGGAAAGGAGCCTTAAAGGTCGTCTTGTCCAACTGCCCTGCAGTCAGCAGGAACACCTCCAACTAGATCGGGCTGCCCAGGGCCACATCAAGTCTGATCTTGAATGTCTCCAGGGACAGGGCCTCAAACAGATCCCTTGAGAACATTTCCCCCTATTTTATCACTCTGATTGTGAAGAACTTCCTCTTTATGTCCAACCTAAATCTGCCCTGCTTCAGTTTAAAACCACTGCCCCTTGTCCTGTCACTACATGCCCTTCTAAACACTCCTTCCCCAGCCTTCCTGTAGGTCCCCTTCAGCTATTGAAATGTAGTTATAAGGTCTCCCTGCAGTCATCTCTTCTCCAGGCTGAACAGCCCCAATTTTTTCAGCCTGTCTTCATAGGAGACAGTGAAGGAAGCTATGAGTGAGCCAAGCCCCTCACTGGGACAAGCAAGAGCATCTCACAGGTGTCCTTTGCATATGCCAGAGCTGCACTGTGTGTGTTAGCAAGGACTGGGACCATACTTTCCACTTTAAAGAACAGCTCTTTGCTGTATTTATTGATGTTCCTAGTTTATTTATCAAGCCATCTGCCAGGTATGGCATAAAGATTTTGACAACAATATGTTACGAATTACAAGTTCTCTTCTTTCAATCATGTCCAAACCAAAGCTATGGTTGTCTGAAATCTGAGAAGGGGGAGCAATAAGTCCTGCTTTTGTCGAAGTAATAGGAATGGGGTGGGGGGGGATTAAAAAAAAATCAGAGAAAGTGTTAGAAACTCCTGTCTCATCTGCACATGGGTTCTTCAAAGCAGTGTTAAATTTCATAATTACTGTTTGTTCTCTTAGAATAATTGTCCCATCCAGCTTGTACTTGTCAGGCTGAAATTAGTCTACAATTCACTGAATGTTAGAGCAAGTTTCATCCCAGGGGTGTTCTGTTATTTGACCTGCAGAGGTACACATGTCTGAAATCTTGTTAGCTATAGGTAACAAGACTTGCTTCTCAGCACCCTCATCCTAGGGGCTGATTTTCATAAATACACATTTCTGCCAGGAGATTTAAATGTCCCATATTCCTTCTCCCACTGAAATTCATTATGGTATATTTTCAGTGAAATACATAGTGTAAGATATGTTTTGGGGGGGTTTCAGTAGTTACTGTAATTAGTCTCCAGCTACAGGCTCAGAGCAGACGACTAGAAGAGAGCATAGATAACAAATCTTTACATATTCCTTAAGTGCTGGGACAAGGTTTTCTTTTGTTTTCCAACAGACAGTTCTGTGGTACTAAATGATGACAGAATTTGTTTGACTTAGCCAGTGAAGAAATCTGACATGTCTCTTTGGAGGCACTGCCCAGGGTATTGGTTCTGCTCTTTCTGTTTGCAAATCCTGCAGCAATATCATTTTTTTTAGACTGTCAAAACTCCATGCTTTGACTCTTGGACTGAAATACATCTTTAGAAATAATTAATCTCTGCTTGAATTTTCCTTTTTTCTTTCCTTTTTTAAAAATCAACAGAAGCTATAACCAAAAAAGAAAAAAACACAACCAACCAAACCCCAGCAACCACAAATTCCATCATCATCCTTTAACCAAACTGGATCCAGTATTATGACTCCTTATCAACATTGGAGGCTGATGTCTATGTCCTCACACAATGTCTGGCTTAGCCCTTATGATCCATGTGATTACCAGGATTTCCTGGAATATATAGGACAAATGCAGTACCAGCAAGTAGAGAGAATATTTCTCTGCTTGATTGGGTTTTATGGACTGAAAGTTGTTGTGGAATTTGGTTCATGACCACCATCAAAATCTCCCCAGACTGAGGAAAATTAATCAAAAGCATCGAAGGAAGCAGCTTGTTAGTAGCAGTGCTTCTGAACACACATCAGATAGGTGCTTCAAAATCATTCAGACTCTTCTGAATATCTCAGATTGATGCATGCCTTACCAGGTAAAATTACAGGAGTCCTCAGAGGTGATGCAGTAGGAGGGAACAGCAGAACTGCAGTGTTCTTGGAAAACCTCCCCAACCTCCCGTAGCCCTTGAAGGTGCTGCTGACTCCTCCATCCAGACCCACAGCTCAGAAATGTCATTGCTGCTTTTTGGCCCCCTCACTCTTACCATGTGCTCTTGGGGCTGGGGCACTTTCATATCCCCTCTTTGAATCACAGCTTGTGAGTGTTTTTAACATGTACTGGCTCTACTGCTGTGCTCCAGAGAGACCTCAGACTGTGCTTAGACACCTGCATTTCAACAGGACAGTTACCTCTGCAATGGAATTGTTCTTTCTGGCATCAAAACTTTTTCCCTTGTTACCCTCTAGAAGGGCAATGCATAAAACATTTTTTCCTACTTCCTCTGGCTTCATCGTGGCTTTTATGGGACTCTCATCCATAAGCAAGGATTTTGTCTTAATTTAATACCTAACCTTCAGAAGGGAGGTGTTCTGGCCTCTTGCAAATAGATATTGAAATATTTTTGGCCTTTTAGCCTAGTGCATGTATATTATCATCACTGGAGAGTATATATGCCAAAAAAACATGTTGTGTTATTTTGAATGTATTTTCAGTGCCTTATAATTATGGATGACTTCATGTCACCTGTCACAGACTTGTTTATAAGCAAAATATTTTGAGCAATCTAAGAAGCTTCAGAAGGGTGATGCAGGATGCTTTTTAAGAGAGATGGGAATGTGACGGCTGAAGATGAGCCCAGTAGTGCTACCAGCATCACAGTGGATGAGGTGCAGACAAAGTGAGGGAGGTGTATACATTATCTGTAGCTTCAACAGCAGACTTCTCTGTAGGCTGAGCAGTCACTGGCATCGAAATAACCCCTCAAGTTCCTTCACAGCCCTGGTACTACTGTAAAAAGCATACTGATCTCCTACCAATTAAACCCTCAGGTTTACTCCTCCTCTGTGAGCTTTCTCTGCATTCCCACAGACTTTTTTTCTTATCCCTTTTTCTTCCATCTTTTTTTTTTTTTTCTTTTTTAATCCCAATATCCTGTGTGGGATGTCACCACTTGGCTTTCCTGATAACAACACAGAGCCACATCTGTCTGCGGCTGATCGTGCCAGGCACTAATGAAGGTTAGCAAGCAGGACGTCCAAGCCAGGGCATTAAGGTCACCTTAAAACTCTCCCACTGTGCCTCCCCGAGAAGAACAGTGGCAGATAATGTTGTTAAGGTGCCTTTCTGGCACAGGGAACAAAAGCACTGAAAAGGCTGCTGATCAGCTTCTGGAGACTAATGAGTCCTCGGCGAAGAACCTGGATATGAGTCTGTGTATAGGTTGAGTGAGGCAGAACTAGCCAGCCGTATGCAGAAGCAGGCTGGTGCAGAGGCACAAAAACACCCTATTTGTAGGAAAATCACAGATGGAACATGCCTGTTAGGATCTTTTTGGTAAATTGAGATATTAGCAGTACTTCAGATGATAAAACTGGCCAACAACTGCAACATGAGGCTTCAAAAGGCAGGGGAACCACAAGGCTGTGGTGGAATCACAGCTTGAGCAAGTGGGGAGTTAGCAAGACTTCAATGGAGATGTGCTGTGAAGAGCTTCATGTCAAGATAGAGAGAACAGAACTTAGTAAATACTGAAGGATTTAGGAACGCACTTTCTTCTTCCAAGGAGACTTGGGGGACTAAAAATAGTAAGGAATGGGTAAAAGGTAATGTTGAATGAGGAAGAAATTGTGCACAGGCCAGCTCATTATACAATGTGCTGGAAGCAGCACGTGCCATTTGTTTTGGGACCACAGCAAGACAAGGAAGTTGTTCATGTAAACAGACACGGGTAGTAAGGACTGTGCATGGCAAGGAGCTGAACAGCGCTACTTAATATGTAAATTTATTTACAGAGCCAAACATATTGTGAATGTATTTTAAGTTGATAGTTTAAAAGTAGTCTGAATGAAGCAAGGAAGAGGTAATGTCAACATATTTATCTCTGCATACTCCATATAGAAACCTGTGTTTTCATACAGCATCCATCAGAAGATGAGGAACAATGCAGTACCTCAAACAGAGGCACATGCCTTCAGCATGGGGTCTGATCCACGGTTTTACCTCTTCCCCCTCAGCTACTTAGAGCCCATTAAAAATCATACTCATTAGAGTGTCACTTGACAACACATCAAATGGTTGGCTTCTAACAATGGCGGTTTAGTGAAAGCTGAAGTGTATATATTTAATTTAAATGAACGCGGTGAAGTTGTTAAGATTATTTTATGGACACTTCAGGGTGACACAGTTGGGAGGAGAAAATCTAACACAGAAGCATTAGTGGCTGAAAAAATCATACAGAATTACTTAGCCCATTAGCTTGTTAACCAGGTGCTCCTTGCACTTAGCCTTATTTTCTAAACTCAGACCATGCCTAATATTTACTTGCAGGTAATGAGGTAATGTTAGATATAGAGGACACCTAATTCTTTCTTGGAATCCTTCCATTTTCAGGCTTTGGCAGTCTAACAGCTTGTCAGAGACAGACATCTGGAATGTGATTGTTATTGGAGATGGCTGCAAATGTCTGTTACAGATTTTTAGTGCAGAAGATAGGGGGATTTGTCTCATTTAAGATTTGTGGAAGATATCTTATTTTCTTGGCTAAAAGCAGAAGTCTTCAGAAAATGCAGCTTCCCTTCCCCGCATCTCTTTTGTGCCTTTGGTTTGGGGCCAGAGACTGTTTTTTTGGGCTCAGAATTTTTTAGCTTGGGTTTTATAGGGAAAAATATCAACCTTCCTAGAAAGAGAAAGCACTCCACAACGAGGAATCAGTTAAAATGCCTGTCTGCCCTCACATGCGTTTTCCTTCCATACAATATCACAGCATCTGGGAAAGTTTTCAGTTTCTCAGTATTTGTAATATGGCCTGAAATCGTTTCACCCTGTTCCATCGTTTGTAAAATACAACTTATTCTTCTTTGTTCTTCTTCTCCAATCCCTAATTGTGGTTTTTTTTGTTTTGGTTTTTTTTTTTTTTTTTAAAGTCAAGGCTGAAAGCAATCTCAGCACAACAACATCATAGCTGTCCCTTTCATCAATCCAGCTATTCTTCTGGTACACTATGCTGTCTTTCTAACAATACAGCTCGATTCTGCTCCCCTTATGTGCGTGGAATCGGACTTGCCTTTGTATGCAGCCTGAGCCCTGTAAACATGGGCGCTGCAGGGGTTGCTTTAATAAATTAGCTGTTAGAACATTCAAAACTTTTAAACGATAGGGTGTTTTGCTGCATCGAGGGAGGAATTTTCATCAGATCAGAAGCTGTTCCCATCACGCTGTGAGTTAGAGCTCGGGAAGCTGCCACCAGTGTTATTAGCAGCAGCTCAGTAGCATGCCAAGGGAACCCGAGATCGATGTTTAACCCTTACACTGCCCTTGTTTTCCTAATTGGGCAGTGCAATGAGGGCAAGATAAATCCATACAAAGGCACTGTGGAGAGAATCAAACTGTTCTCTCCATTAACAGGTCTCAATCCTAGAAGTGTGTGCCATCAGAAGGATTATTTTTAGTGCAACCTGCCTTGGTACTAAGAGTCAGAGCCAGAGGCAGGAGGTCAGCTTGGATACCCCGTGTCTGGTTTTATTTGCTTCCCTGTGTTGTAGGCATTACAAAGCAGCTGTAAACAATGCGCCTGTTGCATTTGATGAGCTGTAGTTGTTGGAAATAGATTCCTGCAGGATTAGAGGTGCAATCACAGTGCTTGACTCCTGAGACACTTCTGAATAACAAGTCCTCTTATTGATTTCCCTTTATGGTGAGAAGTGAGGCGATCAGGGGAGATGGATATAGATAAGCACATTTCTGCTTAGACGAGAACTGGTTTGGGTCTGCTGAAAATCCCATTGCTATGGAATGGAAAATCCCCTGTTGCTTTCCAAGCTATTAATCTGTTTGTGATTATTAAAAATTCCTCTGCCGTTCTCATAAGACTGTCACTTATAGGGTTAACCACACAATTATCTCCTGGTATTTGCTCGCTATTTTTGTTCCCTTTTATTTATTTAAACAATTTGCCATCAAAGACTAAGCGATGCATTTAGATAATGGCCACAGGTAATTGCTTTAACAAGAGAGTCACCAGTGAAATTACTGTTTTAATACCAGCCTTCGATGGCCATTCCCTGTTAGCCTGTAAGAAAAGCAGTGTCACATTATGGTAAACCTCACCAGTTTCCGAGGAAATCATCTGAATTCCAAGCAGCAAAAGTCGGGCAGAACCCGCAACTATTTCTTTGTAGAGCCTCCAGCTGTGTATTAGGTATAATATGCCTAGGAGTGGTCTCTGTAAATGGAAAACAGAAGGGGAAAATGCTGTGTGCCTGCCTAACCTCTGCTCGGGCTAATGAGAAAATGCTTGGCCCGCGTTCAGTCGGTGTTGGTGTTTTTCTTGGAAAGAGCATCGGGCGTCTTGCATGGTATATAATGCAGAATGTCTGCCCAAATGTGGTTTATGAAGTGTTCTGTACGTATCTGTTCGTGGAGATTTGGTGTCGTCTGTTGGGCTTCTGTCCTATGTGCCTCTCAAAACAGGCTCCCTCCAAAACCCTCACCAGCAAGCAGCGATCCAAACAGCCTCCCAACACATAAGCGTTGGTAATTCAATACCACCACGCCATTCCTTTACTGTTAAGTAGACAAAAGATGTAGAAAGGACCCCACAGCTTGAAAGCTGATGCTATTTTGGTCTTCAAGGAAAAGTCTTTGCTTTGGAAAAGAAGAGATGTTTGTATAACTACTTAAGGAGTTAATTTTCAGGCACCAAAGGCAGAGTTGAGGTTTAAAAAATAGGGAAAAAAACAGAACAAACCAAAACAAAAAACCAGCCCAGGTTGAAACACGTGTGGCAAGACATTTTCATTCTGTTAGGAAATTAAAACAGTAATTTCTGGACGCTGATGCCAATTCAGCGCTAAAGAAGAACGTGGCCCAAGGGGCAAATCCTCCACCCTGCATATCAGGGACAAACTTCCAATTTAATGTCAGGTTCTGGCCTTTCTTGTTTATGGGCTTACGTGGAGAGAATCTGGGGTTTTCTGCTATCTTTTATTATTGATTTCCCAAAATTAGAAGTCTTTTTCTAATAGAGAGGAAGCTTAAGAGCAATCAATAGTGTTTATCTTAGGAGACAGTAGTTCAAGCTGCAGTGGAAAGCAGTGTAATTCACCCTTTCCCGTGTAACTGATTGTCTTATTTAGTGTGGTACTGCACAACGGCTCCAGGTTTTAATGTTGTAAATCCCTTAATTATGCACTCTCCAAATGTGTTAAAAATAATATAAAAGTATTAGCCGGGTATTTCTGACTGTATCTCCTTCCTCCTGAACTCCTATCCTGCTTGCAAATCACTACAACTTAACTATGTGATTTGTATTGGAAAGATTGGGGTTTTGGTTCATTTCACTTTATTATCTTTCAGCAGAGCTGTGACATCCACTTAGATATCTTTACTGCAATTGTTTCTTGATGAGATCAGATTGCCCACTGCAGCTATATCACAATAACAGTAGGATAAAATTCAGGCCGCCTTGCTTCCTTTTGATGAGCTGCTGTAGCCTGGCTTCACAGGAGAAAAAAAAGGGAGGGGAGGGAGGGAAAAAGAATAGCACTTAAAAGACAGATACAAAACCTCATTTCGCAATCAAAAGTGCTCAGAATTAAGTCAGATTGAACCTTTTACTTAAACACAACATGAATAAAACAGGGAAGTAGACGGTTCTGAATATTATGACAGAGTAAAAAAAAAAAGAGGGGCAAAACAACATAAACCACTGATTTGTATACTTGTCTCATTTCAACAGAGAACACATCTCAGTCCATCTGATTGGAAATATTTTTAAGAGCTACTTTCCACTGTTAGAACATGTTTAGCAGCAGGCTTTAAAACCCGTCCATGGCTATACTGCTTGCTGAGAAGCGAGCGTTTTCTCATCCAATTGTGCAGATCCTGACTGAAGGAATCCTGTCTGCAGCACTTCCCCACTCACCACCTCCAGCCGTGGGCTCTCACATCAAGCAGAGTGTGCTTACAGGAGTTTGGGACAGGCAGCATCAGTGAAGTTACTAACTTTCCAGGTGAACTTAGAAGGGCAAGTTGAAACCTCATCCCAAAAGTCCCACAGCAGTCTTTCAAGGCCAAAGGCAGGAACCTGTCAGGATTACTTTGGAGTTTTCTTTCCACTCTCTTCTTAGTGAAGGAAGAGTTAGCATAGTGGTGGCTTTTTGAGTGTGAGCTACAGCTGACTCTGCTACATTGCTTGCTCTGTGCTCTGCAGCATTGCTGCAGCAGGTCCTCTGTGTGGTTGGTGTTATTCCATAGTGCTGCTTTGCAGGCTCCAGTGCAAGAGCTCTACAGGGAAATGAAACCTAGAAACACATTATCTGGGTGGCAGTACATCCTGGGACACATGGTAGATGGGGAATCAGGCTCTGGCATTCCTGCGTGATCTGGTATAGGAGATCCTGCTCTGACAGTGGGGCTAGACTTAGGGGATATTTTGAGGTCCTTTTCCAGTTGCTGACATTCTGTGATTCTTCTCCCAGGCAACTAGTGACAGGACAAGAGGGCATGGTCTGAAGCTGTACCAAGGGAGGTTTAGGTTGGCTATTAGGAAGCACTTCCTCATGGGAAGGATGATTAGGCGCTGGAATGGACTGCCCAGGGAGATGGTGGAGACCCCATACCTGCAATCTTTTCTTAAAGATTGGTTGTGGCACTTGGTGGCATGGTTTAGCTGATGTGGTGGTGTTAGGTTGTAGGCTGCACTTGATGATCTCTGAGGTCTTTTCCAGCCTTGGTGATTCTGTGAAAAGTGCAGCAGGAAAAAAAGCTTATTCCCAGAGATGATTTTTTTTCTGCTCTGCTTCAAATCCTCAGAGCCCCCTTTTGAATGTTAGATGGGAAAATGACCCACTTTGCTGAAAAAAAAAAAAAAAAAAGGAAAAAAGCTGTCTCCCTTTTCAGCACAGTGAGGAGAAAATATGCATGCAGAGACACTTACATCCAGATAATGGCAGGTGGGATGTGACCCATTATTCTCCTGTGTGGAGGCAGAAGTGTGAAAGGGCCTTCACAGAAAGCCTGACCTGAGGCCTCTCATAATCAAATGAACTCTACTGAGTTCAGTATGAGTAGGTCTGAGCCAGAGCAACCCTGCAAATCATATCAGGGAGTTTCAGCTAGGTCATGTTCCACTGCTTCAGTGGTCTTCTGCTGTTCCTGTGCTTCTGAAGAACAGATAGCACAGTCTGTGTTTTTGCCAACCCTTGTGATATTTGATGTTTCTCTCAAAGCTTGAACTTTCAAGGCAAACAAGTCACAGACTTTTTTTTTTTTAACATTTTTTAAGCTATTGCATGTATGTGCTTTTAATAAGTTTTAGTCTTTGTAGTTGAAAAGCACAAGTGAGAACATGGCCTGGGTTCCTAAAAACTCAGACAGAAGAGATGCCCACAATTAGTGGCTTGCAAAATGACATGGGTTTTAAGCTATTGTCATGATCTGGGATGGTTAAGGATATAAATATGGCATGTACAGCAAGAGTTTATTTTCAGCTGTGCAGACAAAGCGAGGCACACACTAAAAAGCTGTGTTAGTCCCACAGAAGCTCTGTCATCTATCACTCCGATGGGACCTCTTATTAGTAGGCAGAGTTGCCTACTGAGGAAGAAAATGTCATCTTCATTCTGTACAATAATTGAAAAATAATGAAAGTCTTCCTCCCCTAAGAAAGCATCATCTTGCCATGGATCAGGAGGCAGTTCAAACCCATCATATAACATCCCTTGAAAGCTGACATTTGTAGGAATGTCACATTTGAAATGTTACAGTTATGGGACCTCCATTATATGTATTACAAATCCACGTTTTAGAGGGTTGTAATTTAACTGTGTACAGTCATTCTGCTTTGAAGCAGGCATAAAAATCACAGCCCTGGAGCAGATACTTTTATAAAGGAAAAATATGTGACAAAATTGATTTGGCTTTGCAGAGATTTAGCCGTGTTCAAGTTGGCATCCAGCACGGTAGAGTTTACAGAAGTAAAATTTGGTGGTGAGCTACCACGTACAGGAGTGTGGTGTTTGAGGTGGGTGTTACATGATCTGCTCTCCTGAGACCCCATCTGGACTACTGCATTCAGTTCTGATGTCCCCAGCATAAGAAGGATATCGAACTACTGGAGTGGGTACAGAGGAGACCACAAAGATGATCAGAGGGCTGGAGCACCTCTCATATGGGGACAGGCAGTGAGAGCTGGGGCTGTTCAGCCTGGAGAAGACAAGGCTCAAGGGAGACTTTACAGTGGCCTTCTAGTATGTTAAAGTGACCTGCAAGAAAGCTGGGGAGAGACTTTTTCTAGTGGTAGTGGCTTGTAGTGGTAGAATGAGAAAGAATGGATTGAAGGTTGAGGAGGATCGATTTAGACTGGATACTAGGAAGAAATTCTTGACAGTGAGTGTGGTGAGACACTGGAACAGGTTGTCCAGGGATGTTGTGGATGGCCCCCTCTGTGGAGGTGTTTAAGGACAGTTTGGATGAAGGCTTGAACAATCTCATCTGGTGGAAGGTGTCCCTGCCCACGGCAGGGTAGTTGGAACTAGATGAACCTTAAGGTCCCTTTCCAATTCAAATCGTTCTAGGAATCTATGAATAATTTTTGATAATCATGAAAAATGTGAGTACAAGGACAAGCTACATGGATTTTAACATGGGACTGCTGAAGGTTAATCAGAAGCTAAATCAGATGGAGTTGTCTCTGAGATCAGCTCTGCAGGTGCAGGTGAAGTCAGAAGTAGCAGACCTGAATAAAGCCGCTTGTTTCTATGTGTGTTACAGTCAGAACCTGGCTGTGTGGTGGGGAAAAGTGTTGCAGATTACTCCGTGAGACCAAGGACTCCTGTCCTCTTGGTGTTTGAGGTTGCAGAGAACTGGGAATCGGTAGGAGCTATTAAAGAGGTGCCTGCTTGACTGGTGTCTGTTATGGGTGTTGGTGGTTTAAGTTGAAATTATTTATTTACAACATGAGATGTGCTTTTATTCTTTCTTCCTCCTTCACCTATATCAGATTAAACATCAGTGGAGAGTATAGTGTGAGGCAGTAGCTTGTTATTATTAATGAACATTATCTATCTGGGATCTTGACCGTACATACAGATTTTGAACACCAAGAATTACTGAACCTGGAAAGCAAAAGTGAGGTGCCAGACAGGAGACTTTGCTTCTGTAAATTGTAGCTCCCCAGCAGCTACACTAACTTGCACCAGGGCCAGCCAGTTCCATTCGCAGCAGCCAACTCTCCCCTGCCCTCCCTGTGCTTTCCTTTTTCTGTCTAGCTAAAATGAGATAAAGATGTCTCTGTGTGAGAGGGAAAGAGTGAGAGCTCACCATGGAGCCAGGCAGAGTAAGAGCGGTGCTGAGCAACATTTCCAGCAGTTCAACTCCCTCTCAACAGGTTGGGTGCACCTCTTGCTTCTGAGCCTGAGGCCCCTCCAGACCCCAGCTTGGCAGCTGTGCCAAAATGAATGCAAGTCCTGCATGGCCACACAGTGCTGTGAGCCAGTGTATGAGCTTGCTCTATTTCAACTGGAGAAAACAGATCTAAGCTTTATGGATCAATGGTAACCACATCAGATATGTTCCCACTGTTGTTTTTCTTTCTTCATTAGTTCAATAAATACTGATGCAGAATAAATATATATATCAGCTATCAAGGGTCTAGAAGAGTGGCTGGCAGTAGGAGGTGGATGTGGTGTATCACAGACAAGTCCTGTAAAACTTTTTTAATCTGAACAACCAGACAGATTTGTAGAAGAAAAACATCTTAGCTGGATTAATCCCTCACATGTTATGGATAGACATGTGTTTAAACAAACAAGGCATGCATAAAATATCTCCTGATTTGAGTAACAATGATGGAGCAAGCATATCCCCACCAGGTCAGCCAAGAAGGCAGATCCTCTGGAAACATGAGGCTGACCTGACTGCAGGTGGTACTCAAGCCAGCTGTAATTCATCACCATTGCTGTTACCTAATCAGAACAGCAGAATGGTGAAGTCTTGGTTTCTGGTTATTAGACTTGGATTTCCCCCATGACCATGATTGTGGAGAAGCAATTTTGTGCAAAGATGGTGTAGCCAAGTATATTTATTTCAAGGCTGATGTAACAGACATACTTGGAGGTATAAAATGTGACCTTGTGAGAGCGCTCTGTGCTTCTCACTTGGGAAGGAAAACGCAGGTCACCACGTCTCAGTCACAAATGGTAAAGAGTGGAGGGAAGCCTAAACAAAGGTGATCAAATCACTGAGTGGGGATGGAGAATGATGATACTGTTTCATTCTTACATAGTGCTTTTCACCAGGAGATCACAAAATAGTTTGAGAGTTACAGCTCTCACAAAGGTGAAAGGGAATTCCAGTCCTGTGTTATATCCATTAAGGCTGTTGGATCTTGTGCTGATCAAAGAGGGAGTTAAGTCACAGCTAGCACCTGTGAGCTTGAATGTTTTGGGCAAATCAGAATACAATAAAATGTTTGCTGTCTTGCTATACAACGTTGATTACAAAGCTGTGAAGGCTCCTTATACCTGGTGTATACTGTGTAGAGCTCAGTAAAGAATGTGTTGCAGAAGGTTTCCAGCTGAAAGACAAACAGGACCATTTACAGATGCTTTACTGAGCAGAAGTGCTAAATCGTAGGTTAGGTTTTGGCTGTGGCCCAAAAATACTTTCCGTGAGAGGTGATTATAATGTATGATTCATACAGTGAGTCCACATGAGCAAAAATAATACTGCTTAGCTCTCAGTGTTCAAAGTGCTTTTGCATTTTCAAAGTGCTGTGCAAACATTAGTTAATTAATGACATAAAGTAAGTTGCATTTTTGTGCATTTAGCATTGACGTTTTGACAATAAACAGTTCAGGAGACTTTATATGCATCAGTGCCTTTGAGTAGCTCACATAATTTGTCCTAATGCTCTCAATTGTTTTTGAACAACATCTTAGTAATTTAGATGCTTTTTATCTTATGATGAGCAGGTAGATTGAGTGAAGGTTTTCTGCAGATAGCAATGTGTCATAAATAAGAGATTTTTCTTGTCCTTTCTAATAAAACCTAAGTCTGCTCTTACTCATGTCTGTGGCTTCTATGCTGCGATCTGCCACAGAAAGAAAAACCACTGGTGGTAGGAGTCACAGACCGCTAAGAGACATCATTAGCATTCCAGCTGCAGAAACAGAGCTCTGTCCAGAAAATGGATTTTGTGGAATGGGTGTAGCCAAGGTTAGATATCAAGACTTGGTAAAGCACTGAAACGTCTGCTGGCTATTTCAGAGAACTGTCAGCCGATTACCATCTATTAAAATTAATTTAGAAGCGATCCCTTGGAGTTGAATCTCTTTTTTTCCCTTCCCAATTCTTGTGAAAAATGTTGGCATACAGTTGACAGATTTATATCCCAGTGGATTTTTTTTTTTTCCTAAACAACCTGTAGTAAAGTTGCAGTATCCTCTGTGGAAGACATTCATCAATTGTATTAGGCTGACTTAATGACCTTTCACTTGAGGACATTTTGGCTGAATTGCAGACCAAGCTCACATGCCAGAACTGTAATCACATCTGTTCTCAAGCACAGATCTTCCTTACTAACCCCAGACTCTCACAGGTGCAAATATCCCAAAAGCAGGCTCTGAAGTGCAGCCGTTCCCTGAGCTGACCCAGGTGCTGGCTCAAATTCTTGAGTTCTTGGGGAGTAAGTATTTTACATCAAATTTTCTTGTTCCTCCTGATCTCCCTTCTGAATAGCAATAAACGCTGCAGAGGTTGCATTTAGGTCGTGCAGATGCCTGGCTTGGTTTCTTTCAGGATGCTGGGAATCAACCCTTGCGAAATCTTGTGCAAATAACTCATCACTCTGCAGTCATTCTTATTTAACAAAGCCACACATTATTTTGTCGTCCCCACCTACGGGTCTCAGGCATGAATGGGATGAAATTGTGACTGTAAGTGACTTTCTGCAAAGAGAAGAAAGGGCTTTTTGTGTAGGAAGGAGATATATAGACTGTTTTTTTTTACATATACTTTCCCTGGCATCTCTCTGACATGCACTGAGCTGATCTTTTTTTTTCTTGAAAGAGAGAGTGGCCTGAGCATCCTGGGAATGGAAGTGTTTCTTTCTAGCAGTACTGGAAATTTAATAGCTTCCTCTTCTGCCCGGCTCTGTTTTTTTCTGATGGCAAAAAAGATTAGCATTAGAATGAGAGACATGCAGTATATAAGGCTTTGTCCTTTAAAAATGGTCTTTAATAGCTTTCATTAATGAGTTTAATTTGATCTATGAATGACAGATAACTAATCATAAACCATTTTCTTCAAGGAGAGAGATAAGGTAATATTTATATAAATGAGATTCAGTCCAGGTTTTAGTACGAGGAATGGTTTCAGAGCTGTTTCAAGTTATGCAATGTGGCCTTTATTCTTGAGAAAGCAATTTCTTTATTAAAAGGTTCTTTTCTATCTACAACAAACTTTTTTAATTAAGAGTTTTGCAAACTCAGTGTCTATATTGTTCCTTTATACATGGACAGCAGGTATGTTGCCCCTTCACTTCGCCTCCACCACAGGAGTTTTAATCCCCTCAAAGGGGAGTAAGTAATGAACTGTCCACATCAGTGTTACTCATCCCTATGTTCTACTTCAAATGAAAAACAGAGCATATATGGGGGTGCTGGAAGGAGAACCTGCAATACATTGCAACCAGGTGCAGTGGCAGTGCTGCTCACACAGATTAAGTGAGCACTCTTCAGCCCTAGAAATGCAAATTTTTGGACATTTGTTGAGTTTTCAGAAACATAGGCAGACAAACCTGGCATCCAAAGTGCTGCTATTGTCTCCCCATGGGATGAGAAATGCCTAACTGCACTGATTCAAAACCCCTCTGAAGTAAGCAGCTTTTGGATAAAGAGTAACTAATGTGAATGTAGGATGAAGGTGAGAATGGTTAAGGAAAATGCACTGGCAAGAAAAGGAAATACCTAGTGAGAGCTTCCTTCAGGTATTGCTCTCAGTTATATTAGGTTTTCAGAGACTTCTACATCAAATTATGGACTTTGCAAAGCTTTTTAAGGTGAAGCGTTCCAGATTCTAGGTGGGTGCCTAATTTTATTTGTGGAGTCATCTGTCCATTTGGTATGGAAATACTTAAGTANCTTCACTAGCTTTGCTGCCCTTTCCTGGACATGCTTCAGCACCTCAATGTCCTTCTTGTAGTGAGAGGCCCCAGACTGACCACGGTATTAGATGTGGCCTCACTGGGGCTGAATACAGGGACACTATCACTTCCCTGCTTGTGCTGTCCACAGTATTCCTGATACAGGCCAGGATGCTATTGGTCTCCTCTCTACCTGAGCACACTGCTGGCTCATCTTCAGCTATCTGTCAGCCAGCACCCTCAGGTCCTTTTCCTCCAGGCAACTTTCCAACCACTATGCCTCAGACTTGGAATGTCGCATGGGATTGTTGTGACCCAAGTGCAGGACACAGTATTTGGCTTTGTTCAACCTCGTGCAGCTGGCCTTAGTTCATCAATGTAGCCTGTCCAGGCCCCTTTGCAGAGCCTTCCTTCTCTCAAGCAGATCAACACTCATACCCAATTTGGTGACATCTGCAAAGCTATTAAAGAGAACTGGCCCCAATACCAAGCTCTGGGGAACATCACCAGTGACTGTCCCCTTTGCTGCTCCTCAGCCTTGGGCAGCTCTGCCTCTTCCTGACTCTGGCTCTAGCCTCCAAACCTAAATTACTTCTACCCACCTGAAGGTGCCATCACATAGTCTCTCTATGTGACTTTAAAACTTGGGACTGTTTTATATTCAGAACCTTGCAGGAGCCACAAAGATGTTGGCAAGGAGGAGATTGTTTCTGTTTTTAAGCTAAGCATATCCTTTTCCCCTTGGGTGGTGGACTATGTGCAAGTAGTGCTGATTCTTCTGCAGGCCCTGGGAGGGAGTGGGAATTGCATTGGTAGACATATTAGATGGTACTACAAGAAAACTGCTGAAAATGTTAACAAACCAAGAATTTTTCCAAAGTGACACCTCAGCCTCAAGGGATCCGACAAAGAGCTTTTGGTGTTAGTGGAACATCACATCTTCTGGGGATTAATCTACCACAGATTGGATGCCCAGACATCCAGGCTTAGGATGGTCATAATTCTTTGGGGGGGGTGATGTCTTTGGGGGCATTTAGGTCAAAACTGTCCTAAAATGATACTGAAAAAAAAGAAGTATGTTGTAAGGTAATAACGTGGTGCAAAAAGTTGGCCTTTGGAATTACAATGCCCTGCTTGATTGTGTGCCACAATATCATCTTATTCAGCGGAGATCCACAATGAGGATGTAATGATAACTTTAAGGAAGCTGTTGATTTATCTCCTCCAAAACGCGGAGTCGTGGTAAAACTGCCTCTCAGATATTCCTTCACAAGCCCTTATTTAAGGCAGTTATATTTGTATGCATACCCTCTCTGCACATTTGCCATTTGTCACCGAGATAGCAAATTACATTCATCAGAATCCATTCATTCCCCCGGTTTCGCTGAATACAGGATTATCTTGGCTGTGTCAGCTGCCCTATGACTGGTAACTGTGAAAAATGGAGGTCGCCTTCAGATATTCCAAACATGTATCTTCAAAGGACAGTAGGTATTAAGCTGGAAAAGATGAATGGGCTTTGTGTCATCGTGTTTGTGTGGCATAAAAGTGGATTGTGCAGATTGATGGATATCTTGGTGAAAACAAATGCATTTTTAAACTACTCTCTTGCCCCTTTCCTGACGAGTTGTAGTGACCATCAAAAGAAATATACTTGAGGTGTTGACTTAAATCCTAGGCTGATTTTGCAGGATTTTTTCACCTTTAAGGACACTGGAAAAAATTTATTTGATGGGGGAAAAAAACCCAAACAAACAACACTATTAATTACTGCTTATTTTACAGGTGCAAGCTGAAGGATAGAGGTTTCGCGTGAACATAAGGAAAAACCTTTTCAGTGTGAAGGTGACAAAACACTGGAATGGGATCCCCCCAGAGAGGTTGTGGGGTCGTCTTCTCTGGAGACATTTAAAACCTGCCTGGATGCATTCCTGTGTGACCTACTCTAGGTGATCCTGCCCTGGCAGGGGGATTGGACTCCATGATGTTTTGAGGTCCCTTCCAACTCTTAATGTTCTGTGATGTGTTTGTATTAGCACAGAAAAGGACAATGAAATTGGTAGAGTCTGGAGAACTGACCTTTTGAGGATCAGCTGATGGCACTGGGGTTGTTTAGTCTTGGAGAAGGCTAAAAGGAGACCTCATTGCAATCTACAGCTCCCTGAAAGGAGGTTGCGGTGAGGTGGGGATTGGTCTCTTCTCCCTGGTAGCAAGTGACAGGATGAGAGAAAAGATATCAAGTTGAATCAGGAGAGGTTTAAATTGGATATTAAAAGAAACTTCTTGATTGAAAAAATGGTTCTGGAAATAGTGGAATCGTCATCCCTTGCAGTGTTCAAAAAAGATGTAGTGCTTAGGCACATGGTTTAGCGGTGGATTGGATGGTGTTAATCAATGGACTTGGTCTTAAAGGTCTTTTCTGGTCTTTGCAATTCTATGCTTCTATATAGTCATGCAATATATAAGCAACTGGGACACAATACAGTTTTGCTGCTGACCATTTGTAAGTTCCTCAGAAGATCTTGTCATGATTTCCTGTGTTAGATCCAGATGCTTCTTTAGAACAGTCAGTCTACTTGTCTGACAGGTACTTTGTTCATGCAAAGGAAAAGCTACAGCTCAGCACAAAGAGTTGCTAGGTCCAAAAGGGAAAGCTATCTTTATTCTATATTTAAAAAGGTATTGAAAGTAGAAAGTGGATTCTCAGGAGGAGAATAAGTAAACTTTAGAAACACCCAATGTATCACAGAAAAAGAATTGCTGTTATGATTCTTACATGATAGGGGTGTAGTGAAAGGATGTGCTAGAGGAAAGGAAATCTGGTGACGTGCAGTGAAGTTTGTGAACTTTGCTTGTGACCATTGATAGAAATTTCTTTTCTTTTTTCTTTTATTTCTTTTCTTTAGCATCTTCATGTAAGAGAGGATAGAAGAAAAAAAATCCCAGGGTCCTGGGTTCTGTTACTTTTGTTCTCTGGG
This sequence comes from Ramphastos sulfuratus, assembly GCA_013399055.1. Classification (NCBI taxonomy): domain Eukaryota; kingdom Metazoa; phylum Chordata; class Aves; order Piciformes; family Ramphastidae; genus Ramphastos; species Ramphastos sulfuratus. Next base: position 44,427 of record WBNM01000032.1, on the reverse strand, counting down.
ACTTTGAACGCAGCAAATCTCCACTTGGAGGTGGAACTATCAGAACTATTTGTTGGAACTATCACAAAGCTGTAATGTTTGCTCGTGTGTGAGTTCTCTGGGTAGAAGTGCTTCTTCACTATGAAGTATTATGGTGTTTCAGTGACATGGAAGTAGGCATGTGATTTTGCAATTGTGTCTGGAACCCATGTGATACAGGGAGTAATTTATCCTCATCTTCTGAGTACAGGCAGAGCTGTAGGAGCAGGCACAATAGCTAGGGAGAGACGTTCTGACTGTGCTTTAAATTTATCTCTTGCGTTTTGTTTTAGAGGCAGGGATTGCTGCAAAGCCTTGTGTACTGTTCCTTAGGGATGTTGTTCGTTGGGGGTCGGTTTGTTTTAAAGTTGTCTTTGGACTTTTATCTTCCACTTGAAGCAATGTACGCTTTTTGTCATGGAATAGGATATTGAAGCACTAATAATAACTTTCTAGTTTTGAACTTCAGTCAGACCACCATAGAAAACATTCCACTCTGTGATAAGCATAAATAATTTTATAAATTGTGTTTTATGTCAATTTTTTTCTTTCAGTGACTGCTGAAGTAATGTGATGGCCTAAGTAAGAGTTGCTTCCTCGTAGCTGGTCCTCGGCAGATATTTGCTCTTGATGTGATATCATAATGCTTCGTTAATACCATTACTTGCAGGAAGTTTACAGGAAAGTGGATTTTTATTTGTGATTGTACTTTGGAATCAAAGAATTTCAAAACTCAAACCAACGAAAACCAAAGAGCTTTGTCCTGAGAGAGCAAAACTTTCTGCCTTCACCAGCAGGACTGACAGGTGGTCTAGAGATTGCGTATTTGCCTGAAGTTGGGCTCTTTTGGGTGGCTGCAAGTTCAAGTAAACAGGGCCGAGTTTTGGCTGCAGTGGATTTGAAGCTGGGCCGGGTGTAAAGATCTTAAGGCTACGTGAATTGCTTTGTGAACATCATCACACAGTTTGCTGATTGTCAAATTCACCTTATCACCAGTTTGACACCTCTGCCTCGCTGAAATCTTGTTACAAGGATGGAAGCGGTGCCCAAGTTTTGTATTTCCCATTAATACTTGACTGAAGTTCTTTTTGAGAGTAATTCTGCAATTATAGACCATGATGTCATGCCAAAAAGAGCAGACAGTCAGTTAGGCTCTATGCCTTAATAGTTTCTGTGAAATTAGTAATACCAGGAGGCTGAAGTTCAATTTATGGTGCTGTGAATTGAGCAGTTTTTATAGGGCCTGGAGCTCTCACCTCTGGAAGGATTGTGTGAAAACTTCTGGCCTCCGCAACAGCTCATTCCCAAGTGGGATACAGTCCTCTCTGCTCTTTCCTTTTGGTCAGGCAGACTGCTAGCTGGACAGCTGGCCAGATGTGCATGGTGCTTAGGAAAGGCAGCGCCTCTGGCAAAGTGGATAGACGCACAGCTGCTGGGAGGGATATGACAGATGCCTGTGTTATTTTGCAAAGCTGGTATTTCCATCTGTTAGTTGGTTGCAATAGGATTACTGGAGGATCAAACTGGGCAGAGGGTAGGTTGAAGGGGAGACTATCAGCATCATCAGGAGCATCCTTTACCAGTACTTTAAGGGGGCAGAAACAGACATTGGTCTCTTTGAAGTGTTCCTCTGGATGTAGTCAATTCCGTGTGTCAGCTTGGTCTTGGTCAGGGAGTAACTGTCAGAAAGCCAGAAGGGAAAGGGATGGAAAGTGATGTCCCTGACAGTAAGAAAGAGAGAAAAAGAGATGTGCCTTTCAGAGCAGCAAACTCAGCCATTGCCACAAAACTAGAAGAAATTTTATGCAGTGTGCAGGACCCAGCTAGGACACTCACAGCCTGATCCTGTGGTGCAGTAGAAGTCTCTTCCTCCTTATTATTCTTTGCTTCCCACAACTAGGATTTTGATTCCACAAGAGTGCACTTTAGAAACCCGACTTAGGTAGCCTTGTTCCTGCTGGTCTCTACAAGCTAAGCCCTGTCAAACAGTGAAGGTCAATGGTGCTGCTTAAGCAGCTGCAGTCCGAACAGAAGGAAAATGTGGGATTGCAGCACAGCTGAAGTTCAAGGCTTCTTCCTTACAGGCACTGTAGTCTTAATGGATACAAGCAGCTTTGAACTGTGACTGTTAACAGATGTTTGAGAAAGCACCTGAAGATTTTGGGTAATTAAATTTGAGAATCATAAGAACTTTAATTCTTTTGGAGGCAAATGCTCTTTCCAGTGTTACGGAGTATAGGTGCCAATCCAAGCACGCTGAAGTCAATAAAAAGCCTTTGTTTGACTTCACTGAGTTTTGAATTAAGTCTACAGAATGTTTGATGAACTAAAATTGTCACAGAAAGCTTCTGGCTTTCACTATCACTATATGACAATAGGTCCTGGTGGGGTCAGGTGAGGGGATTATGTAAAATGGATTCACTGCACACACAAACAGCAGAGAGCTGCTTCATTCTCTTTGTTACTATGAGTTTGATTTGGGATTGGGGAACATTTTTTACAGATTAGCACTGGTTTTCTGCTGTGTATTTTCTTGTAGGATTTAAATTATGATGAGACTTGTTATATAATAAGAAGCAGTCACTACTTGCTGGATAAACGTCTCAATACTGGGAATATGCATGAAGTACTTGGGAGTGCTGAAATGCAATTGGGTTTGTTCTGGTTTTGAGCTGTTATTTTGCTGGGACACGAGGTGGCAATGGCATGGAAACACTCATTAGAGAAAATAGTCTAGAATGTCTTTTGATCAGTTTTCTAATTGAAATCTTCAAGTATATATATACAGCTTGGTACTTGGGTGTCCATACAGGTACACATGTGACAACATCTGTCATGTCCCATGGTTTGCACTTGGCAATACCTCTTTGCAGCCCTCTAAACAGATAGGGAAATTGAGTCACAGGAAATGCATGGCCTCTCAGAGGCCACAGCAAAAGAGCTGAGATAAGACTGTGAGAGTTGAGGCTTTTCAGATTAGAGAAGAGAAGGCTCTGGGGAGACCACCTATTGGCCTTCCAGCACCCGAAGGGGACCTACAAGACTTTTTACAGGGGCTTGTAGTGATAGGACAAGGGGGAATGGATTTAAGGCAGAGGAGACTGGGTATTAGAAAGAAATTCCTTACGGTGAGGGTGGTAAGGCTGGAGTAGGTTTCCCAGGAAGGTTGTGGATGCCCCCTCCCTGAAAGTGTTCAAGGCCAGGCTGGACAGGGCCTTGAGCAACCTGATCTAGTGGCACATGTCCCTGCCATGGACCGGGGATTGGAACTAGATGATCTGGATTAAGGTGCCTCCCAACCCAACCCATTCTATGAAAGGAAATTAGAACTAGGGAGGTCTGTTGGTTTCAGTTGCTAAAACATATCTAGGTGCAGCTGCAATGTTCCCCTCTCTGGGCCACTACACACAGATGAGCGCATATGCATGCGGCATCCCTGCCGTGCTGCAGCAGAGCGAACTTGGTGTGTGCTGTCGGTCTGTTGGGAAGGCAGGGTTTTTTTTTTTCCTTCTAAAAGCAGACATGGAAAGAGAGTGCAAAGTTGCCAGAAAGAGTAAGCAGACTTGTTTTATCGTGGCTTTGGATATGACAAGGCTTGTGACTGTTCCTTCAAGTGGTGCATGTCCATCTTGCTCTGTTTGCCTTCTGTGGGCAGAGCTGTCTCCTGGTGGGTGGTGTCTGTGTGTTAGTGTGGCTCAGCTGCCACAGGAGGTTGAGCTCTCAGCTCTGCTGTATAGTGTGTGGAACCTTCATCAGCTTTTCATCATTCCCACACTGTGATGATGATGCAGTCCTCACCTGCGCCAGCCTCACATGGAGCTTTTCTTTTGGCTCTGAGGAGTGCCACGAAAATCGTCAGAGGGCTGAAACACCTCTCCTGTGAAGAAAACCTGGGGAGAGTTTGGGTTGTTCAGCTGAAAGAAGTTACAAGACTCCAGGAAAGCCTTATTGTGGCCTTTCAATACTTTAGGGGAGACTATAAGAAAGATGGAGACAGACTTTTTATCAGGGCCTGTTGCAACAGGACAAGGGGTGGTGATCTCAAACTGAAAGAGTGGAGATAAGGGAAAAAAAATTACAAGGAAGGTGGTGAAACACTGGCCTGAGTTGCCCAGAGAGGTGGAGTGGATGCTCCAACCCTGGAATCATTCAAGGTCAGGTTGGTTTGGACTTCGAGCAACCTAATCTAGTTGATGTCCCTGGCAACTGCAGGGGGCTTGGACTAGATAACCTTTAAAGGTCCCTTCCAACCCAAATCATTCTACGATTCTATGAACAAAATAGCCAGAAGTACATTAACACACCAAGAAACTTAAAGTGCTCCTAAATTCACTGGGGCAAAAAACTGAGCAACCAGAACCTCACTGAACAAAAAATAGGAGGAAATATTTTTGCTAGCTTCTTTGTGTGAAGATCAATGCTGCTGCTATTAAGACCAGCAGTGCTTTTATACCCAGTTGGAGGGGTTTTTAGTTCGTGAGATTTAGCTGTACTCTTGTAAAATCCTGACATTATTGACTGACTCTGGGTCCATTCTGCTGCAAGCCAGCCTGAGCCCTGTGAGCCACACAGAGCCCCAAAAGGTAACTGATCCTTGTCAGGTGCAGCTAACAAAGCCTCTGGGAAGGTAACCCCCTCAAAATTAAATGGGGCCTGGCAGGGAGAGCAGAACCCAAGGAAAAAAAAATTAAATAAAAATTAAAAAATCAATGTGCTCACAGCCTGAAGGCTGTGCAGCTGCCTGCTAAAGTGAACAGCTCATGCAATTTAACTCCCTTCTTCCTGAGTTGCGGCACTCTTAATTTTGGGGTTCTTTGATCCACCTATTCATAGCTGTGAAGTGACCAGAATTTAATCAGGCTCTGACAGGGGATGGTCGATTTTAATACTGGCCTCCAAAAAAAGAGCTGTCAATCAAGGATGAGCTTTAATACCTTCAACTTGCAGCTCCTTTAAACTTCTGCTGTACTTGAGTGGTGCTTGGTCAGCTGTGGAGGAGCTGGGAACCTACAAAAGGTGTTCAGGGCCCCTGGGCATGCTTGGGGGAGTCTCTGGGGGGCTACTCCCTGCCCTCTGCAAAGAGAAGGCATGAAATACCTAATCGAGTTAGCACTTCCTAACCACATGAGAAGAGAGATTTCCTCTTTGAATAAGGAACAGCCTTCATAAGCGTGCATCCCAAAAGGCCTGCTGAGCTTTTGTGAGGCAGCAGGCAAGACAGGTTTGGAGTCACTTGGGTTAAACCTTTCCTTATTGTAGCCGGAATGGGAACAGTGAGGACAAGGGTTACTCTCCATACCTAATTCCAAGTTATTTTAACTGGGAATGTTAGATAAAGTAGTCAATGACTGGCAGCGTGATAGAATATGGTTTAATTTTGGATTTACTATCTGCCAACACATGCCATTCAATCAGATAAACACAGGATTTCAGCTGTCATCACAATATCTTATGCATACTTAAAAATAGAGGTTTTTCTCACACCGAGAAGGAACCGAACAGGTTTATACATAGGATGTATGCAGCCAGGAGGCTAGAAATTTTGAAATAGTCTGCTGTTTCTAGAGAGGTTCCTTATCTTTAAGTTAAGGAATTATGTTAGAAGCAGTAGAAATTCTCAGGGTTGCAGAATTTTTATCATTGTCAACTGCACAGAATAAATAAAAGTAAAGGGAACACCTTGAGAAGTTGATCTGTGTAAAATGCAGGAATATCTGTAGCATTTAGAGCAAAGAACACAAGACTGCATAGAGAGGAAGATGACTCAGAACTTTTATCTGTGGGAATAGCATTCCTCCCCTGGTTTCTGAGTTTCCATCCTTGCTATTTTGGCTGTCCTGGTTCATGTATTTGGCCTGTGCCTGTAATGCTCAAATATCTGCTCTGCTTGGGTGGTGGAGAGGGGAGATGACAACCTAGCATCACCCCAGCACTATCCTAAACTAATTCTCACAGTAAATATCATGTAAGCATTCACTGTCCAAAGCTTTTATTGTGAAAATACACGACTTTACTTAGGTGGAAATTGTCATACAGGTAAAATGTGTCACCTCTTCCTGCTGGTGCTTTGCACTGTACATTTCACAGAATCATGGAATGTCAGGGGCTGGAAGGGACCTTGAAAGATCATCCAGTCCAACCGCCCTGCAGAGCAGGATCCCCTAGAGCAGATCACACAGGAACACGTCCAGGTCAGTTTTGAGTATCTCCAGAGAGGGAGACTCCACGACCTGCCCTGGACAGCCTGCTTCAGTGTTCTGTCATCCTCACAGTGAAAAAATTCCTCCTCATGTTTACATAGAACTTCCTATGTCTCAGCTTCCACCCATTGCCCCTTAGCCTGTCATTGGGCATCACCGAGCAGAGTCGCTCCATCCTCTTGGCTCTCACCCTTTACATATTTATAGACATGAATGAGGTCACCTCTCAGTCTCCTCCTCTCCAAGCTAAAGAGCCCCAGCTCCCTCAGTCTCTCCTCTTAAGAGAGAAGTTCCATTCCCTTAATCATCTTTGTGGCTCTGTGCTGAACTCTCTCCAGCAGTTCTATGTCCTTCTTGAACTGGAGGGCCCAGAACTGGACACAGTACTCCAGATATGGCCTCACCAGGGCAGAGTAGAGTATAGATTTGTAAGTATAGCTGAACATGGCTTTTTGGCATGAGCATTTAGCTAGTGTCTGGGTTCTTTATAATAGCTCATGTGAAGAGTAGGTGATGATACAATCCAGCATATTTTTACCCTGGTTTGTTTACAAGTGATGCACAGAACAGCTTCTTTCTGTCAACGTCATGTGAGCAGACAGAAACAAGCAATTTTCTTCAAGACAGATGATTCTGCCTCTCTACTCTGCTCCCACTGACCCCACCTGGAGAACTATGTCCAACTCTGAGCCCCCCAACACAGGAGGGACACGGACTTGCTGAAGTGGGTCCAGAGGAGGGTCACAAAGCTGATCAGAGGACTGGAGCACCTCTCCTATGAGGACAGACTGAGTTGGGGCTGTTCAGCCTGGAGAAAAGAAGGCTCCAGAGGGAGCTTGTAGAAGCATTTCAGTATCTGAAAGGGACCTACAGGAAGGTTGGGGAGGGGCTCTTTAGAAGGGCTTGTAGCAATAGGATGAGGGACGGTGCTTTTAAACAGGAGCAGGGTAGATATAGGTTGGACATAAGGAGGAAATTCTCTACAATGAGAGTAGTGAGATACTGAAACAGGTTGCCCAGGGATGTGGTTGAGGCCCCATCTCTGGCAACATTCAACATCAAACTTGATGGGGCCCTGAGCAACCTGCTCTAGTTGGAGATGTCCCTGCTCACTACAGGGCATTGGACAAGATGGCCTTTGAGGGTCCTTTCTAACCTGACGCATTCTGTGATTCTTGTTCACAAATCTGCCAATGCTCTTTCCCAGCAAGCAGCATCTGCCCAAGCTCTGCCCTGCTGCTTTCTCTCCTGCTCGCAATCCTCTCTCTTCCTTAACACCCACATAACCTGTACCTTCAGCCTCATGTTTCCTATCTCGTTTCCTCTTTCAGATTTGGTAGTCAGCTTTGATTCAGAGATGTCCTTGTTAGCTACTAGCATTTTCCAGCATAAATTATTATTGGCTGCTCTTATTCCCTTCCGTATTCTACCAGGCTGCTCTAAAATGACGTCCTGAGCCGCTCAGCATAATGGTATCTTTGACTTGTACTTTGCTTTGAAGAGCAGCTCTAGCAAAAGGACAGCATTTTCTACTGGAGATAAGGGAAAGAAGGCAATTTTTTGAGAGCGCTGCTCCCGTCAGTTTCCCTGCAGGGGGGGAGGCTGGTGCTGTTTCTAGCATGTGCAAAGGCACTCTTGAGGAGCTCTGCTGCAGCAGATCGGCTTATTACCCATGGAGACATGAGGACAGCATAATGCCAGCCAAGATGCTGAATTTCCTGTTGCTTGGGCTTCATCCCTTTCTGGTTAAGCTCTCATGCACTTCAGAAGAAAACTTGATTACCGGTTGCGGGTCCCTCAGCTCAGCCGTGGGAGGATCTTTTTGACTTCCACAGCTCCCTCCTGGAACTGAGTTTTGGCTGTAGAGGCAATTTGGGCTGGGCTGTGCAAACAGATAAAACAAAGAAATAGCAGGGCTAGAGTGAAGTCCAGCATAGGTGTTTTTCAGCCTTAAAGGCACTGGAATCTGTTTGTTTGTTGTTGCGGATTTTTAAAAATTATTTTGTTTGGCTCTTTTTTTCCTCATCTCTTTTAGAAAATGCCTTCACATACAACAATCTTCCAAACAATTTATTTGAAATTGTTAGTGGGTGGTGCATTATGTTATGGGCTGTGGTTTCATTGATACACTTAGCCTCGCTAAGTAGATGGCATATTAAATGTTTTATTTACTCCATGTGCTACCTGTCATCTAATCAGCTTTTGGGTTTTCTGCCTTCTGCTTGTATTATGGCAAGAGTAAGTGGCTTCATGTAAATTAAAACCACATGAAACCTTTTAAAGCCATTTTGAAATACTAAATGGTTTTGTAAATAGTGTGTCGGACAAGGGTTGGAAAAAAGGAGCTCTTTGCTTACCCATTTACTCTTTTCTATGCTTATTAGAAGCTCCCCGTGTGACTCTTTCATCAAACACGGCATCCCAGTACTCATCTAGAATGCCAAAAGTCATTTATACTGTGCTCAAGAGTGGTTTGCATAAACGGGAGGCAGTTAACAAAGAATACAGTTGTGAGCTGCGCTTGCAAATGTTATTTTATAAATTACAACACAGATGCACAATAAAGTCAAAACACAGATCCCTGGGATGTTTTCTGGTGTGCCCAGAGAGTAAAAGCACGTTGGCTCAAAAGTTCTTTGCTTTTATTAACTGCTATTACCAATTTTTACGACTGCAGTCATTTCATTGTAAATAATTTTTGTTTCTTGCAGGTGGATCGCATCATCTTCTGTGTCTTTTTGGAGGTTGACTACAAGATTTTCAAGAAGAAAATGGGCGAGTTTTTCCCCCTAGGTAGGTATAGTAATCGAGTGCCATCTGACTTGAAAAAATGATGCAGCAGAAAGACAACAGTTGGCATCCTTTCTTCCTTCCCTGCCTCAGCCAAGTATTAAAATGTGAACTTTCTTTAAACACCGGCTGCACATAGAGGCTGTGATCCCAGACAAATGCAGACATTCAGAATTTGTTGAACCGGTAAAACTACTTGTGATACTGCTTCTGCAAAATCAGGACCTGCTTTCGTATGCTCAGCACAGCTAGCTGCTTCATTCCCTGCTGTACCCCTATCTCCTCCTGAAACCTGGTGCGTGGCGCTGGCTCTCTTGCCTCCAAGAAGCAAATGATTTGCACTAATGTATATAGCTCCTAGTGCATATTGCTTTTCCATGCACTTTGTACATGCTCTGTTCTTTCATTAACAATGCTGGTAGGGTTTCTCTGGGTCTGAAAAGATACCACAGGGGTTAGAGCCCAACTGTGTCTGAATGAGAACTTTAAACTTGAGCCGTCCCTGTGCAAGAATGAACGGGAGAAAGATGGCTCTCACCGGAGCACTTGAGAAATGTTAGCCATTCATCTTACGCTTCACACAGGAGGTTACTTTCTAGAATTTAAGTAAACCTGGTGGATAGTAAATTTGTTAATCCCCCTTTCCCACACGCCTGTGATTTATTTGTATCATATATCGTTAGAAGTCTGTGTTGGGGGTTTTTATCAACCCTAACCCTCTGCTATTTTCTTTTGTTTTCTATGACATCAGTCCTACTATATGTGACAAGATCCAGATTTCAGTATTTTGTTTTATTGCCCGTTTCAGAAGTGGCAGTCACTTAAATACTCCCCACGCTCGCTGTCTGTCTGTCGGAAAGGGCCTTTGAGTAATAGGAAGCTGAGCTTTGGTCTGTTGTGAGTCTCCATTAATTCCACAGGGCCATACTGTCACAGTAGCCACTGTGATTTTTAACTTTTGCTTTGGCTGGGGGTATGGAAATTGTGATGCTTCTGTCTCACCTCCTAGAACAAAGCTTTTTGCAGACAGCTTCGTAATCTCCACTTTGCGATGACTGGCAGCTGAAACTTGAAGGGGTGTTGAATTATTCAGGCAGCATAGAATGGTGCCTAACTGCTTAATAATATTTTTGTCTGGGGCACAGTGAACACGTGTTTCAAAGACTGCATTTATGTCTAATCCATTCATTGTGTGATTTTATGTTTTTGGCAGTGTACCCCAACACACAGGACAAAGCAGCAGTGCCCTGCCTGCTGTGACTGGCTCTGTCCCTGCCCTTCACATTAAGCAAGAGTGAAACTACAGTGTCAATTTGTCAACACATTAAAGTATTAACACTCACCTTCACCATTAAGGCCTTTGAAATGGTGGATTAAAGCTTAGGATTGTTGTTATTAATGTAAAATCCACTTGGGTTTGAAGGCCTGAGAGACATGAAGATGCTTCAGAGCTGAAGCATGGCAAGCCCAGGGGTGAAAAGAGAGGCCAATGGGAGGTTTATTTCTTTTGCAGGGGGTTTCAAAAGCTGACATCGTTGAACTGCTGTCTACAGAGAACCTGTATGGTTGGATGTCATGCTGTATAAAGACTTAACAATTGTATTACACCACGTTATCTAAATGATCAGCTGTAACATAGTTTTAAAAGTAGATTGATTATCATGCATGGAAACGTTTTACTTTTTTTTTTTCTTCCCTTGAACTAGAACAGGAAATTTGTTGTGTGACAGTAGAGAAGCGGTTGTGGTGGGGACATGTAAGGCACACCAAATCCAGTGGACTGCAAATATTTGGCTATGCAAAGGGTTTGATCCAATGCTTATACAGACAGCTGTCCAGAGAAAGATGGTTTAGTTCTCAACAGGCACAATTTGGTGTAGATTGGTTAAACAGCATAGGACCTATTCTCATGATCTTCCTACTGATTTTTTCATAACTAATGGTTTTGAATAGCAGTTTTAATATGCCTTAATCATGTGAATTTCCAGAAGGACCTGAGCACCTCCTAGCAGGTGACCTGGAATGAATTAAGCATCTAAAACTACCCCTGACTCAGTGAAGGATTTTCTGTGGTTATGTCAGCAGTCAGTGATTCAGGAGATAGCTGATGTTAATGTCTTGTATCACCACAGACATTCAGTATGCCCTTATAGCAGTCACTTGCATCTTCAACCTTTGAGGACACAGGGAGAGGCATGAAGGCTGGGGACAGAGTGGCTGGAGAGCAGCTGGGTAGAGAGCGACCTGGGGGTACTGGTTGACAGGTGACTGAACATGACCCAGCAGTGTGCCCAGGTGGCCAAGAAGGCCAATGGTATCCTGGCCTGTATGAGGAATAGTGTGGCCAGCAGGACCAGGGAAGTCATTCTGCCCCTGTACTCAGCATTGGTTAGGCCATACCTTGAGTACTGTGTCCAGTTCTGGGCCCCTCAATTTAAGAAAGATGCTGAGGTGCTGGAAGGTGTCCAGAGGAGGGTACCAAGGCTGGTGAGGGGGCTGGAGCACAACCTTCCAAGGAGCAGCTGAGGGAGCTGGGGTTGTTCAGCCTGGAGAAGAGGAGGCTCAGGGCAGAACTTATTGCTCTCTACAACTACCTGAAGGGAGGTTGTAGCCAGGCAGGGGTCGGTCTCTTCTCCCAGGCACCCAGTGGCAGAACAAGAGGACACAGTCTTAAGCTGTGCCAGAGCATGTTTAGGCTGGATATTAGGAAGTTCTTCATGGAAAGAGTGGTGTTGGAATGGGCTACCTGGGGAGGTGGTGGAGTCCCCATCCTTGGAGGTGTTTAGAAGGAGACTGGGTGAGGCACTGAGTGCCATGGTTTAGTTAATTAGAAGGTGTTAGGTGTTAGGTTGGACTCGATGATCCTAGAGGTCTTTTCCTACCTGGTTAATTCTGTGATGCGTGCAAACCCAAGGGACTCTCCATTAGTGTCTGTGGAGAAATAACCAGTATTTGGGTCTGTTTTCTGAAGGAGTGCCATGGTGAAAGCATCACAATCAAGCTTTCTTTGCTGTCTAGAATTGGCAGCTTTTCACTAGGGTACCACAGCTGTCAGCTGAAGTCAGCCCCATCCTTAGCCTACTGGTAAGACAATCCTGGATGGTGATGACCAGATGACAATAATGTCTGTTGTTTCTTCTGGTCTCTCAGGGATTGTCATATGCATTTAACATAGTATGTGACTTTGATAAGTTACCAGCAGCCCCTCCTACTATTGGCATATTCCATCTCTCTGCAGGACTGGTTTCTTGTACAGAGGTCCTAGTCATCATGGCTCTGTGTTCAGGAATTAACAGCTGCCTCTACCTTTGGCAATAAATTCCTGATATTTAGACTGCAAAAGGAATTGCCAAAATTCTGGGGTTTTTTTGTTTGTTTTTTAAGTGAATCTATTAATGTAGTGAAATTAAAGTCTTTAAGGATAGACTAAATGTAAATTGATGGGTCACTATCTGAACACTAACAGGAGAAAGTAACACAGATACTGCTTTAAGATTAGAGAATCATAGAATCAGTCAGAGTTGGAAAGGATCACAAGGATAATCTAGTTCCAACTCCCCTGCTATGGACAGGGACACTAGAACCTCATCCAGCCTGGCCTTAAACACCTCCAGGGATGAGACTTCCACTACCTCCCTGGGCAACCCATTCCAGGATCTCACCACCTTCATAGTAAAGAACTTCTTCCTAACATCCAGTCTGAATCTACTCATTTCTAGCTTTGTTCCATTCCCCCAGTCCTATCACTACCTGACATCCTAAAAAGTCCCTCCCCAGCTTTCTTGTAGGCCCCTTTAAGATACCAAAAGGCCACAATAAGGTCACCTCAAAACCTTCTCCTCTCCAGACTGAGCAGCCCCAACTCCCTCAGTCTCTCCTCATAGCAGAGCAGCTCCAGCCCTCTGATCATCCTCGTGGCCCTCCTCTGGACATGTTCCAGCACAGCCATATCCCTCTTATGATAGGGGGGGCTCCACAACTAGACGCAGTACTCCAGGTTGAGTGTCACCAGTGCAGAGTAGAGGGGGAGAATCACTTCCCTCAACCTGCTGGCCACACTTCTCTTGATGTAGCCCAGGACCTGGCTGGCTTTCTGGGCTGCAAAAACCTAGAGAAAAAACACTGAGACAGGTTTAAAAGTGTCTGACATTCAGAAACATTATTAAATATACCTACTTTAATAGATGTGGACAAAAATGCTTAGAAAGAAGAATATATTCATGAAGTTACATACATAAATAGTTATTACTTTAAACTCGGTACATTAATAAATCCAAGAAGACATCCAAGTGCTTGAGCTAGTCAAGTGATAATGAAACAAGGCTGGAGTTACACCTCAGTGCATTAGAGTAAGTGGAATATAGATATAGGGAAATTGTTCCATTAGTCGAACATATCATTAGACCTATTTCGCGAGTGGGATGCCAAAGAAATTAGTTGAGTAATAGTCTTGATAGTAGGACAGCTGCCAAGAGCCTTGTCATTTACAAACTTTAAATGTATAGGGAGAAAAGGCAGACTTCTAAGTAATTTTGTATCTTTGGAGCATAGCAAAGCTCTTCAGTAACAGACCAGCCTCAGCATTTCTGATTTCATCTCAGCAATCAGAAGCCTCTACGGAACCCGTGCTAACGCCAGCGTGCTCCAAGTGCCACTTAGTCTTTAACCCAGACTCTGCATCTCATCCTAGTGGTTGTCCAGCAAATGCACCTGTTTTATATAGAAAGTAAAGGATGCTGTTCCATGCAGAATTTTCTGTTGAATCTCTGGGGGTTTGCTGGGAAGTTTTTGAATGTCCTGTGGAAGAAGAGTGAGGGCAGAAGACTGTTTCAATAGAACGAGCAATCTTATATGCTTAATGTGGATCAATGTTTTAACATATTAGGTGCAATAAACATTGAAGTGTTTTTTTCATTTTACCAGTTGAGTTCTATCTCCTAATGGAATGAGATAGCTTAGCCATTCTCCCTTCAGCTGTGTTGGGAAATTCTCTCTACTTAATCTGAGAGAATGTCTTGCTACATATCTTTCAGGCAAATAAAATATCCTTGCCTGCAGTTCTGGCACAGATGTCTAGTTCTTATGTCGCTGGATTCATTGCTGCTAGTATTATGAGTGAGCTTTCTGGGAAAGGAGATGATGCTCATATCATTTTTTTCTCTTGGAATTCATTGTTTCTTCTAGCAGAATTCTGCATGAAGCCTAGCTACTAGGAATTACTTCTGTTGCTAAATACATCTATTTATAACGCTGACCAGGAAATGCTATAAAAAGTCCTCCTTGAAAAGCTAGAGTTACCTTACAGTGACGCATACTTCTAGGATGCTATTCATAGCAATAAAATCAAGAGTATTTGTAAACAGTTGCCACCTGGAGGCAGAGACACCTTTTGATTTTGTTTTTTCTCTTCTCTGCTGTGGATAGCTAGCTACTTCATATGTCAGATATATAATCTTGTAAGAACCTTTGGCAAATGCTTATTTTTTCACGGTGGCTGTTGTATATTGTGAAAGATTTATCTCAAATTGTAATGCTTGAAGTGTTTCTAAATCTACCACCTGCTATCAGGGGACTGGAGAGGGGAATTATTTATTTTTTTTCAGTAATTGTTCTTTAGCCAAAAATAATGTTATAAGGGATACATAGTGTAAAGCTGCAGCATTCAAGGCTATATTGCATTCTTACTCCTTTAAACAGAGTAACAGAATTAGTTGACGAAAGCACTGCTAAAATTGTTAGAGAATAGGTTTGCACTTTTATTAGACCAGTTGATAGATGGAAGATGCAAGCTTTTAGGCTCTGTGTCCTTTCAGAGCTAATGAAAGGATGCTGAGCCCAAGAGCTTGTTCTTTTTTTTTTCTTTTTTTTTTTTTTTTCTTTTTTTCTGAGTCATATCAGTTGATGTTAGGAAAAAGAGAATTAAATTGCTTCATCTGAGAGAAAAGTATCTGCCTTCTGTTCCAGGTTATGCCATTTAATGCATTTTCTGCTTTTATCCTGGTTGATGAAAACACTGTGTGTCCCCACTACCCAAAGCATACAGAGTTAAGAGCTCCTCTCTTATATTAATCCTTCTGTTACTTCAGGAGGATGCACAGCATCCTAGCTGTGCATAAATGTGCAAATATATTACAATTGCAGAGGAAATTCATTGTTAAGAGATCTACCAGGCTTGGAATCAAATTGGAAACTGTCTAAATGGCTGAATGAAGGGCTTTGTATTAAAAAGGCAGATCCCTGCAAGAATACGTGAGCAAACTCTTAAAGAGAGGTTGTAATTTCTGTACTGGTATTGAGAAGCATTGCCCTCTCCTCTTAGTGTGGCAGGCTTCACTGGGGCTGAAGCTGTCTTCAGCGTGAGCAAAGGAATCATAACTTAGCCCTTACTAAGTAATCCGGTATCAAATGGGTAATTTGTTTGATAAATTTAGCCTCTCTATTTGCATTTGCTGTGTTCATGAACCGATTCGTTTCCTTAATTCATCACCAGAATGTATTCCACAAAATATTTTTCATGAGCTTTATTTTACTGTGTGGATAAGTGCCAAGCAGTTTACTGGAAGTACCCGATATCCTTTATCTGAGACTTCACCTGGCTAGCAATGTGCTTCATAAGTCACAAGTGCTAGTGGGAGGTGTCCCTGCCTATGGCAGGGGGTTGGAACTAGATGATCCTTGAGGTCCCCTTCCAACCTTACCATTCTATGATTCTTTTCTGACTGGTCCAGGCAGGTGTGCAAAGGCCACCACGACTTGGAGCCACCAGAAATGGGCCTTAGGGTGTAAGATCTGAGGGGAATTTAAAATCCCTTTATCCTTCTCCTCCTGATCAGTGAGGACCATGCTGAAATTTTGGTTGCAGCAACTTCGCTCATCCTCACATAGATTTTTCAGGTTGTCATGTTCACAGCTGATAGCTGGCCTGTTTTTTCAAAAGTTAATCTAGAGGCACTCGGATCTCCCTTTCTTCCCTGCTTTACCTCACAAAGCGTTCAAGGAACTGTGGAGGGACTGTGTCTTTGCTGATGATGTGGAGCCTAAATTTGTGTCCAGGCGCTTGCTCTGGGTGTATGAACGTGTGTGAGGCTGAACAGAAGCTAGAACAGTACCAGAGTGACCAGCCACAGCAGCAGCAGAGACAAGGTGTCACAATCTTTGGCCTGTGCTCTGCTTGTGGGCAGGATCATCTGCAGCTCAGGTCTGTTTGCTAGAAGGAGTAAAACAAATCTCATTTGGCTGACCCCACACTTCCGATGGAGCTGCCATCCCTGCTCTTGGGATGCTCAGGGCACTCTGGTTTCTCTAGCTTTTGAATTTTTTGGCTTGTCACTTGGAGATCGTGCTTGGCTTTTCAAATGGTGAATGTGCAATTGGAGGGTGCATGACCATGCATCCCTTTCCAGCTCTGTGTATCAAGCCATTGAGCGCGTACCAGGGTACCACTCAGTATTTATGCATTCACAGCCATCTGGCCTGCTCAGGACTCCATGCCAGCATTCACCATTCCCCTCAGATTTCCAGTCTGAGGGGAATCTTGCGTTCAGGCAGAGATGAGGGAAGATTATTTTGGTGAATGGGAGGCAGTAGTGGGTTTGGAGAAGCTTGTAGCACACTGACAATTTCAGATGGGTGAGGAGGGGCTGATGGAGCTGGGGTTGTTCAGGGAGACTCAGAGGGGACCTTATCACTCTCTACAACTACCTGAAGGGAAGCTGTACTCAGGTGGGGGTCAGGCTCTTCTCCCAAGCAACTAGTGACAGAACAAGAGGGCATGGTCTGAAGCTGTACCAAGGGAGGTTTAGGTTGGCTATCAGGAAGCACTTCCTCACGGGAAGGGTGATGAGGCACTGGAATGGACTGCCCAGGGAGGTAGTGGAGTCCCCATCCCTGGAGGTCTTTAAGAGAAGATTGGATGTGGCACTTGGTGGCATGGTTTAGCTGATGTCATGGTGTTAGGTTGTAGGCTGCACTTGATGATCTCAGAGGAATTTTCCAGCCTCAATGATTCTGTGATTGCCTCTCTCCTAGAAACCCAGAGTTCAGACAGTGGGTGAGTGGGAGGCTTCACTGAGGCCATGCATGGCCATGCTTGTGCTCTCTGGTTGCCATCCCACTTAGGCAGGTTATCATCTATCCGGTGAGAAAAAAGAACAGGGTGAATGATCCCTGTCTTACATAGCTGTACATAGAGGGTCATACAGTGCAGAGAGGGTATATATGCCCAAGAGGAGCTCTGCTGCCACACTGAAAGTCCATAAAATTCATCCTGGAGACACCCTCAATGTGGATGAGCCAATAGGTCCATTCACAGTTGCTGCTGTCCTGGTGTGGCTGATGGTCACCTCCCCCTGATGTTGAGATGGATAGGGCTTTGCCTTGCTCAAGTGCAGGGAGCATTTGCAGAGACACTGCCTGCAAGAGAGCAGCTGATGAATGGACCTAGGGTGGATGAACAAAATGAAGCTCAGGAGTGGTTCTTGGGAGGCAGAATTTGTGTAATTGGTGGCTCAGATACTATTTTGAGTATCTTAAGAGATACACAGAGCAAGAAAGTGTTCCTAACATGGCAGTAGGTTTCCAGTAGCTGATCAAAAGTGAAGGAGTTGTTTCCTCCATCAATATGAATCATAATAAAACTTCCTGGTATGATTCCTTCAGAGTTATTCCCTGGCTGACTGCTGGCAGAACCTTGCTTTAGGCTTTGGCTGTGTGTTGCAAGTATGGGTCACCTCAGAATCTGGGCTTAAGTCCTCTGGTTGTGTGAAGTCTGGCAGAGCCTTGTGGTATTGTGTGCTATATGGTCTGGAAAATTGTTTGCCTTCTTCTTGATAGCAGCAATGGCACTGCTTGGAGCAGGCTGTGGACGGACAGTGGGACTGTAACCTATTAAAGTGTTGCTGTCATAAGCTTTGGCTTTCCTGAGAGGAGCCTCCTCTTCTTTGCTCCATGAACATCTTGTAGATGCTTTCCTTGTTGTCTTTTGCGAGACTAAGAGTGAAGCCTGCAGTCAATCCGTAAGTCAGAGAAGGTGTCTGTTTCTGTGCATTTGTCCACTCCGCATTTCTGAGCTCTCCAGCTCCTGGGAAGCATTGAGATGAGGACCTCATTGAAACAGCAAAGTGGCAGGCAGTGAGGATGCCCTTGAAGGCACAAACATCATGCAGATGCAGACCAAACTGCCGCATGTGTTAACAGTGTAGGAGAGCACAGGGAAGATGATGAGTGCAATAATTGGAAAGGTGAATATGGAGCAAGTATTTACCATCCCTCGTAACACAAGGAGTACAAAGTGTCCCAGGAAATGGTGAATCGGGATGAAAGCAAGCAAAAGGAAGCAGGTTTTCACCCAACATATAATTAAGGTATAAGAATGCTTGCTTTGAGGTGCTGCAGAGCCTGTAGGTCTTAAATATAGTGAAAAAGAGGATTAGGTGAACCAACAAAGGGCCAGCCTAGCTGTGGCTATTAATCACCATGATCTACATGTAACCTTAGGCTCAGGGAGAGATTGGTAGGGGGAGGCAAATGTATTTCTGTTCTGTTCTGTGCTTGGTCCTTCACACATGGATGCCTGGCACCACAAGGTGAGCAAGCAGAGGTTTTCACCTTATGTGAATACATCTTTGCTCACATATCTTTTCTTCCTACTGTATTGCATATTGTGGGCACCCCATGTAAAGCATTTTATGTCACACTCAGAAATATCCTGTGTCCTCTCTGGTCACTGACACTGAATCACTTCGTGTGCTCGAGTGCTTCTAATTGCAAAGGATGCAGTTAAATTTGTGTTTGTCTCATTTGATTGCCTCTGCCCTAGGTTACTGATGAGATTTTGTTAGAAGCTTGTATTTAGAAATGTGTCATGGCATGCAAAACGTAGCATTTTGTGTGTGACTGCTACATTAGCATGCGTGTGGGTGAGAAATCCACTTTAGCACTTGAGTAAACAAAACTCCGTTGTTTTCAGTATTTTAGGGCAGGCAGGAAATAAGGAAGCTTTGCAATAGCTTCTTTTTAAAAACCTGCTGTATATTTTCCCAAGGAGTGCCTCATTCCTTTTGTGTAAGGTAGAAGCATCTGGGAAATAGAATTTCTGGATGCAAGCACCATTTCCTGCACTGGAACAATCTTGTCCAGTTCGCTTGCAGCAGGAACATGAACTACCACACAGCACTTCTGTGCACCTCAGACTCATAGGGCTATGTGTATTTTACAGCACATCAAGTGATACAGTACACAAAAGAAGCCATCTATGTGGTGACCAAAAAAAAAAAAACCCAACAAAACAACAAAAACCAGCTCCTAAGTTCTTAGGAGGTTAGTACTAAGGATTTCTATTTGATATGGCTTCAAAAGCTACAAACACATTTTACATTCAGTGAGACTCTGATGTTGTGGGACTGGTGTAACTAAGCAACACACAGGAAGGAAAACTGCACCACTGCTGCAGTGAGGCCAGGATGTACAGAGAGTATCAGAAAACATTTCTTTCTCTTCTGTACTATTGGGCAGTCTTTGTTTTCTCACAGTGGAGAGCTGTGGTGTAGGGATCAAAACAGCCAAAAGAGGTTGCTTGTGAGCTCCTAAGTTACCACAAGCCTTGCCACACGCTAGGGTGTTGTCATGCGGTTTGCTATGCTGCAGAAACACCAACACATTTAAGTTGAGGTGGACGTCGAGCCTTGTAGTGGTTAAAGACTCTTTGAAATATTCTAATGAGAGGAATTAGATCATTGGTTGTAAAAAGAAAACAATGGTAAAGTCTGTGTCATTCATTGGTTTGCTAAAAGGTATAAAAAGCCAAAGTATAAACAGTTCTTGGCTTTTTTGCTCTGGGGCGCTGGATCCCTTTGCTTCTCTTTGCTTCACTCTCATCTCTTCCACTAACCTTGGCTAACAGATAACACCTAAGCCTTGCTCATTGTTTTCTGTCTGGAAGAGAGAGAGAGTGGCGTTGGGACCCTTCTGGACTTTCTTTGTCCAGGGGCAAGTTTGGATTTCTGTGTTATTTCTAAATTGTATATAACTCTCTCCAACTATCTGAAAGGAAGTTGTAGTTAGGTGGGGGTCAGGCTCTTCTCTCAGGCAACTAGTGACAGAACAAGAGGGCATGGTCTGAAGCTGTACCAAGGGAGGTTTAGGTTGGCTATCAGGAAGCACTTCCTCACGGGAAGGGTGATGAGGCAATGGAATGGACTGCCCAGGGAGGTGGTGGAGTCCCCATCCCTGGAGGTCTTTAAGAGAAGATTGGATGTGGCACTTGGTGGCATGGTTTAGCTGATGTGGTGGTGTTAGGTTATAGGCTGGACTTGATGATCTCAGAGGAATTTT
>WBNM01000030.1:31446-45423 GCA_013399055.1 Ramphastos sulfuratus | reverse complement strand
GCCCTCAGCACCACCTCCCCATGGCTTTGAAATCCATGGGGACTCCCTCACTGCCCTGGGCAGTCTGTTTCAGGGCTTGGCAACCCTTTGGAGGATGAAATTGTTCCTCATGTCTGACCTAAACCTCCCCTGGTGCAACTTGAGGTCATAGGATCCTAGAATCAGTCAGGGTCAGAAGGGACCACAAGGACCATCCAGCTCCAACCCCCCTGCCATGCCCAGGGACACCTCACACTACATCAGGCTGGCCACAGCCTCACCCACCCTGGCCTTAAACACCTCCAGGGATCAGGCTTCCACCACCTCCCTGGGCAACCCCTGCCAGGCTCTCACCACCCTCATGGTGAAGAACTGTGAAGGTAATTTCCTCTTATCCTAGCATTATTCCTTGGGAGAAGAAAACAGACTCCACATCACCCTGCAGGCACTTGCAGAGAGTGATAAGTAGGTCTTCCCTCAGCCTCCTCTCATCAAGAGAGATGATGATGATGATGATGATGATGATGATGATGATGATGGTGTGATCTCCTTTTCTACTCTTCCCTCCTGTTGTGACAGGACAAGGGGTGATGGTTTGAAATTAAAAGAGGGGGGGTTCAGATCAGAGAAAAGGAAGAAATCTTTACAGTGAGGGTGGTGAGGGCCTGGCCTAGGTTGCCCAGAGAGGTTGTGGATGTCCCATCCCTGGTATTATTCCAGGTCAGGTTGTTTGGGGCTGTGAGCAACCTGTTCCAGTTGCAGATGTCCCTGCTGGCTGCACAGGGGTTGGACTGGATGATCCCAAGAGCCCTGCCAAGCCAAGCCACGCTGGGATGTTGGGAATGCCCTGGCTTTCACCTCCTTTTTGCCAGGCAGCCTGAGCCAGGGCAGATCTCCAGAGCTGAGTCCCATGGGACAATGTCCTCCCTGCTCCTGCTGGACACAGCATTTCTAACCCAAGCCAGGATGCCATTGGCTTCCTTGGCCACTGGGGCACGTTACTGGCTCATCTTCAGCTGCTTGTCAGTTAGAACCCCCAGGTCCCTTTCTGCTAGACACAGGATAAGAGAATGCAAGACCTGTACTGGAGCTAAGAAGGTCTTTCAGAGCTGGGGGACCTTCTCCTCCCCTCACTTTGGGGTCGAGCTGAGTGGCATTCAGCCTGAGTTCAGATCCAGTTCAAGACATGGCAGCAGCAAACCAACTGTTTGCCTACCAGAACAAACCAGTCAGAGCAAACACCCATCAGAACCCCAGCCCCAGCTCACAGCAGAGTGCTGAAACTGACAATTGAACCTATTGTTTTCTGACCACCCCTTTATTTTCTGACTTGCCTGACAACTTTGTTTTCCAAGTCCTTCTGTTGCTGTTGTCAAATAAACACAGGGGGTTGGGTTTGTTGTTGTTTATTCAAGAACACTTTGCTTGGGTGAAAGAAAATCCTACCTAATAGAGCCTCTTGTCACACCCTGTGTCTGCAAGCAAATGATCCATCTGAGGGCTGAGAATGCTCTTCCAGCACACACTTGTGCTGCTGGGGCTGCCAGGGGAGCTGCTGCTGGTGGACACAGCTCAGGCCTGACATTTTCACCATATTCCTGCTAGATTAATGCATCTTTTTATTTTCCCTCTCATTGAGACATGGCTCATCTGCAAATGAATCAAAACTTGGCTCAGCCTGTTGAGGAGCTTTGCCTCTGCCATAGATCTCCTCTGATTTGCTGAGCTCATGAGCAAGGAGAGGACATTGCAGCCCTTCAGCTGAGCTTTCCACTCCAGGCACAGTAAACAGTGATTCTCTAAAGCTGTCTTCTGCTCCTCTGTGAAATATTTCCATCTCCTGATACAAATGGAAAAGATATATGAGAAAAAAAGGATTTTTTTTTTTTTTTGCCTTAGTTTCTCCTCTGGTGTAAGAAATTTTTCAAAGCCAAGCAGGAAAGTTTCTTGTTTCCCATTGACACAACAAAAGGAAATCAGCAAGGCATAGTACAAGTCAGCTTCCAGCAACCTTCAGCTACAGAAAGCTGTTTATTTGCATCTGGGGCCAACCAACTCTGACACATGTAATGCATCTTTGTCCTTTTTGGGCAGAGAATCAGAGAATCACAGAATGGGAAGGTTGGAAGGGACCTCAAAGATCAGCCAGTTCCAACCCCCTGCCACAGGCAGGGACACCTCCCACTAGAACAGGTCACTCAAGGGCTCATNGGACAGGGGTGAGGCTGGTGGTGAGAGCCTGACAGGGGTTGCCCAGGGAGGTGGTGGAAGCCTGATCCCTGGAGGTGTTTAAGGCCAGGCTCATCTAGTATGAGGTGTCCCTGCCCATGGCAGGGGGGTTGGAACTGGCTGATCCTTGTGGTCCCTTCCAACTCTGATTGATTCTATGATTCTGTGATTCGGTGATTCTATGAGTCTATGATTCTGTGATTTTGTGATTCTATGAGTCTATGATTCTGTGATTCTATGATTCTATGATTCTGTGATTTTGTGATTCTATGAGTCTATGATTCCATGGTTCTATGATTCTTTGATTCTCTTCTACTCTCCTGGATTTTGCCCTGCTGCCTGAAGGCCTTTGAGCAAAATCTCAGTCCTGTGCTAATGGAGCTCTTTCCTGTAACTCCAATGGGATTAGAGTCTGTGTTTTAGGAGCAGAAGAGAGGAAAAATGATGTTCTTCTCTCTCTGTCAGTCCAGGGGCTTAAGTGAGCCAATATAAATGAGTTTGGGCAACAGAGGGTTTATTGTTCCCATGGCCCCACTGTTTTCTTTAGTGACTGGATGTATGTTTTGGAGGGGAAGGTTTTGACAGTGCTGGTTAAAGACATCATATGTTAAAGGGAGTTTGGATGTTACCTCCTTAGTCACCCCACCTGTCACTAGGTCCCCCTGCTATTTGTCAAGAGGAAAAATCTTTGCTTGCTAGGAAGTGGTCATAAGGTTGAGAAGAGCTCTGCAGAACTGCTATTTTGTTTTAACAGGAGGAGGGCAAAAACGGAGCTGTAGTTGCTCTGATGTCATCAACTGGACCCTTCCATCTCACCAAACCTCCTGGAACTTGCTCAAGATACACAATCACAGTTAGGTTTTCAAGCAGCAATCATCTGGTAAAACTGAGGACAGCTTCCAGTGGTCTGGGGGCAAAAAAGAGAAGAGGGAGCCTGTGTGGACAGAGAGAGAGCTCCTAAATCATAGAATCATAGAATGGCAAGGTTGGAAGGGACCTCAAGGATCATCTAGTTCCAACCCCCTGCCATAGGCAGGGACACCTCCCACTAGCACAGGTCACTCAAGGCCTCGTCCAGCCTGGTGCTGAACACCTCCAGGGAGGTTGTGGAGCACAGAAGCACAGAATGTGATCTTTGATCTTTGATCTTTGATCCCATTCTGTGCTTCTGTGCTCCACAACCTCCCTGGGCAACCTGTGCCAGTGTCTCACCACCCTCACTGCAAACAACTTCCTCCTAACATCCACTTTCAATCTCCCCTCTGCCACTTCAAACCTATTCCCCTTGTCCTGCCATTCCAAGCCCTTGTCAATAGTCCCTCCCCAGCCTTCCTGGAGCCCCCTTCAGATCCTGCAAGGCCACTCCAAGCTCTCCTGGAAGCCTTCTCCTCTCCAGGCTGCAGAGCCCCAACTCTCTCAGCCTGTCCTCACAGCAGAGCTGCTGCAGCCCTCTCAGCATCTTGGTGGCCTCCTCTGCACTGGCTCCAACACTTCCATGTCCTTCTTGTGCTGGGGGCTGCAGAACTGCTCACAGTTCTATCCCTTCCTGGGAGACATAGCTGCAGCCTTTCTCACTGTCTCTCATCATGAACCTGCAGGGTCCATCCTGCACAAAACATTTTGAGATGCTGCAAGCACACAGCAGGAGGATGACTGGCCAGAGAGGGGTGACACTGCCCTTGCAAAAGGGATGTGACCCCCAACTCAGCCCACACAGGAGTGGCATTTCCATGGCCCTTCATGTTTGTGCCAACTGCCTTGGAATTCCTCGCAGCGGCGTCTGGACGTGCTGGGATCCAGATGTGGCTGCTGTAGGCATGGCAGGCTGCCAGCCATGGGCCACTTCAGATCCTGGCTGCTCCTCATGTCAACACATCACTGCAGAGATCAACACGTTCTCTGGGAGAGGGGGGGGCTGGGGGTGCAGGCAGAATGGTGCTGCAGTCACGACCTTCTCCACCCCTCTGGCAGATGTGCAGCTGCTTCTCCTCCCTTGCAAACGGCTCCCTTCCTCTGCAGGAAAGGAGAAATGCTTCAACCTACTTCAAGGTGTCAGCCAAGGGAAATAAAGTGTGACCTGGCTCCTGATTCTTCCTGATTCTGCTGCAGATGGAAGTGAGCAGAGCTGCTCTGCCACCTCTGGACTGTGGAGCTTTGCATACTCCAAAGATGTAAAACACAAAAGCTGATCTCACCGAGTCACAGAATTGTCAGGGCTGGAAGGGACCTCAAGGATCAGCCAGCTCCAACCCCTCTGCCATGGGAGTCACAGAATTGTCAGGGCTGGAAGGGACCTCAAGGACCATGCAGCTCCAACCCCTCTGCCATGGGAGTCACAGAATTGTCAGGGCTGGAAGGGACCTCAAGGATCAGCCAGCTCCAACCCCTCTGCCATGGGAGTCACAGAAATGTCAGGGCTGGAAGGGACCTTAAGGATCATCCAGCTCCAACCCCTCTGCCATGGGAGTCACAGAAATGTCAGGGCTGGAAGGGACCTCAAGGATCAGCCAGCTCCAACCCCTCTGCCATGGGCAGGGACACCTCACACTAGATCAAGTTGCCCACAGCCACATCCAGCCTGGCCTCAGAAACTTCCAGGGATGAGGCTTCCAGCATCTCCCTGGGCAACCTGTGCCAGTCTCTCACCACCCTCATGCTGAACAACTTCTTCCTGAGGTCTAATCTAAGTCTGCCCTCCTCCAGCTTGGATCTCTTACCCCCAGTCCTACCTGACAACCTAAAAAGTCCCTCCCCAGCTTTCTTGTAGCCCTCTTCAGATCCTGCAAAGCCACAAGAAGGTCTCCTCTGAGCCTTCTCTTCCCCAGGCCTGGGTCAGAGCTGGTGCTCAGTTAGCTATGCAGGACCATTTGTAACAGCAGGAAGCAGGAGGAATCAGTGTAAATCAGCAGTGCAAATGACATCCTCCTGGAGGCTTTGAACCACAGCAGGAGTTCAGTGGGATGTGGCAGCCATTCCCATCCCATAGAAGGGTTCACATCTCTGCCACCATAAAGTAAGGACTCTTGGAGAGAAGATGCAGACAAGCACACTGCTGGAGTGCACCCAAAGAAGAGCCACGGAGCTGGTGAGGGGTCTGAAGCACAAAGCCTCCTGAGGGAGCAGAGGCTGCTTAGCCTGGAGCAAAGGTGGCTGAGGGGAGACCTCCTGCCTCCCTACAACCCCCTGAAAGCTCACACCTCCACTGTCTGCTTTATTGAGACTTCAACATTTGACTTTTACTGCTGCTTGGGGAATGCTGTCAGGGAAAACATCAAGATCATCTTCCCAGCAATTCCTCTCTTGCACAGTGCCAAAGAGCAGAGCCAGGAACTCTTTGTGTTAGCACTTTTACATCNTCCCTTCCAACCTTCCCATTCTATGATCCATGACCCCTGGAGCTCCCTTCCAACCCCCACCATGGGGAGATGCTGAGAGAAAGGTTAACCCTTGCAGAGAGCCCTTGCTGCTCACCCAGCTTATCAGCACTCCCAAGTGAAGCTTGTGTTCTGTGTTCCCATTCCTTCTCCTTATTTCCCTTCTGGAAGCAAAGCCATCAGCTGCTCCCCTCCAGCCTGCCTCCTCCTGCCCTGCACAGAGGTTGCTGTGGCCGTGGAAATGGAAGGTGCTGACAGATGGCAGAGCTGAAAGAAAAGGCAGAGGGCACTGGGTTGGCCTATTTATAGAGGGCAGTTCAGAGCCTGCCACTTAAACACACATTCCTGATCAGTGAATAATCTCTGGCAGGGCATAAAAATAACTCTGTGGCTCCAACCATAATTGCATGTCCATGGTTCAGTGACCTGGCCTGTGTCAAACAGAATACAACTGTCACTGGCAGGACAGGACAGCAGCAGTGAGGAGAAGGAGGACAAGTTAAAGTTTGGACTAAAATATGGCATTTTAAATGCTAAATATGTGACTGTGAAGCTGCAGAGGAAGGGCTCAGGAATGCTGCAAGATGTCCTCTTGATTTGGGGGTGGAGGTGAGGAGGGACAGAGAGAGGCTGGGATGCTTCATGCTGTACTCTGATGGAGATGGTCTGGTTCTCTCCCCACAGCAGCACTGAACATTCTTGGCCTCTGCTTGGCCAGGTGGTTTAGGTGTCACTGGAGGAAGAATGAAGGGCATCTCCTGGTAGCCACTGACCAGGAAACATGAAGATGTCAAGCCAGGCCAGTCCCAAGGTGTGTTACCCTGCCTCTGACAGCTGTAACACCCCAGGGCTGGCTGAGATCTGCAGAAGGCAGGTGTGGAGCATCAGCTCTCTCTGTTCATCTCTCTACTCAGAAATCAATTTAAACCCTGAAACATGCAGTGTGGATTTGCTTGTTTGTTTGTTTGTTTCTATTCCTTGCAGAACTGTTTTTTTCTGGCTGTAAAAACCTATCCAGAACTCTTGGCCTCGTTGACATCCTGTGGTGATGAGACTGAACCTGATTAAAACCTGCTTCTGAGCTGGGCTCACCTGTAACACTAACAGGGATACCTCCTGCTCTGCCATGGTGCTCACATCTCTTCACTTGCTGCCTGGGATAGGACAAGCAGCAATGGATGGAAGCTGCAGCACAGGAGGTTCCAGCTCAACACAAGGGCAACTTCTTGCCTGGAAGGGTCCCAGAGCCCTGGCACAGGCTGCCCAGAGAGGTTGTGGAGTCTCCTTCTGTGGAGCCTTTGCAGGCCTGTCTGGATGTGTTCTGTGTGCCCTGAGCTGGATTGTCTGGTCCTGCTCTGGCAGGGGAGTTGGACTGGATGAGCTCTTGGAGTCCCTTCCATCCCCTGACATCCTGTGAGCTGTGATCTTCCAAACCCCTCAGGACTCAGTCCTGGACTACCAGCTCTGGGTGACCCCAGGCTGGACCAGCTGATTTCCAGAGGTCCCTTTCCAACCCCTACCATGCTGGGATTCCATGCTGGAATAAGGAAAGAAAAAAAAAATAACCAAAGAAAGAGGAGTTTGAAAGCTCTTTTCTATTCCTAATGGCCAAGCCAAGTGCCACATGAGCAGAATTCCTCCTGACAACAAATGGACAGAAATGGGGAAAGCCTTTTTGGTTGGTTTTTGGATTTTTTTGTCTTTCAGTGAGGAACAGGAGCTGGATGAGCCAGCCCCACAGTGCCAGTTAGCACAGCAGCCCCCAGCTCCTCACTAGGCACAAAGCCACTGAAATCTATCACCCAGTGAAACTCTGTGAGCCTATGGGAGGGGTGAGCCAAGCTCTGCTTGGTTGCTCCTTCAAACCACAGCATCTAAAGTGGCAGAGGGCAGCATCTTGGCTGTCAGATGGTTGCAGCACATGTTTTGTATCAATCACTTGATCAGACAGCAAAGCCTCCCCCAGCCCTGCTTCCAAGCTGTGCTCTAACATGGTTTGCAAGGTCTGGGTTTGCAGAGGTGCCTGCCAGGAGGCAACTTCTCTTTCCTCAGGAACAGCAGAGCTACAGCAGAGACTCCACACGAGCCTTGACCACAGTGTTTGGTATTCCTAGGGTTAATTGTGTGCCATCTGGGGCCAGTGTCTTTGCACAGACTCACAGAAACATCCAGGTTGGAAGTGACCCTCAGGAACACCAAGTCCAACCTATTGCCCTGCTCTNAAGGCTGGAGGGCAGCAGCACAGCTCTGGGCTCTCCAGGTCCAGAGGGACAGGGAACTGCTGGGGAGAGTCCAGCAGAGGCTGCAGAGCTGCTGAGGGGCCTGGAGCAGCTCTGTGAGGAGCAAAGGCTGAGAGCCCTGGGGCTGAGAGCCTGCAGGAGAGCAGCCCCAGAGGGGAGCTGAGCAATGTTCAGCAAGAGCTAAGGGGTGGAGGGCAAGAGGCTGGGGCCAGACTCTTTCCAGTGGTGCCCAGGGACAGGGCAATGAGCACAAACTGGAACCCAGGAGGTTCCAGCTGAAGATGAGGAAAAAATTGTTTCCTGTGAGGCTGGTGGAAGAGGATTTCCAGAGAGGCTGTGGAGTCTTTTTCTCCAGTGAATCTCAAGTGTCTCCTTCTTTCCCTATTTAAGCACTTTGGTTTAGAGCACAGACACTCACAGCTGAGCTGCCATGAAGCATGGTACTTCAGCAGGCAGATCCTCCATCTCTCAGCCTCTCCTGGAGCTCATAAGACACACTATGAATATGCCACCTTGGATGAAAAAGAAAGCTGGGGAGGGACTTTTGAGGCTGTAAGGTAGTGATAGGAGTGGGGGGAATGGAACCAAGCTAGAAATGGGGAGAGTCAGACTGGAGGTTAGGAAGAAGTTGTTGAGCATGAGGGTGGTGAGAGCCTGGCAGGGGTTGCCCAGGGAGGTGTTGGAAGCCTGATCCCTGGAGGTGTTTAAGGCCAGGCTGGATGAGGCTGTGGCCAGCCTGAGCTAGTGTGAGGTGTCCCTGGGCATGGCAGGGGGGTTGGAACTGGCTGATCCTTGTGGTCCCTTCCAACCCTGACTGATTCTATGATTCTATGATGCATTCATGGCTGTCTAGATAAAAACTATTCACATGATGCCAAAGGCTTTCCCCACCTCAAACCTAGGCAGAGTAAAGATTTTCTAGAGCAACCATTCCTCACCACCCCTTAGCTGGCATCTGACCAAACCTCAGCAACTCTGAGCTCTCCCTGTTCACAACATGGTTTGGAAAGATCTCTAAAGGTCACCAGGTCCAACTCCCCTGCCATGGGCAGGACATCTGCAACTAGATCAGGTTGCCCTAAGCCCCATCCAACCTGAGCTGGAATGTTTCCAGGAATGGAGTCCAGCCACTACCTAACGCTACCAAGTCTGGCGCTAAGCTCCATCCCTTGGCACCACATCTCTGCCTCTTTTAAACACCTTCAGGGATGGGGACTCCACCTCCTCCCTGGGGATCCAGTTTCCATGGTTGAGAACTCTTTCAGTCAGGACTTTTCTTCTAATATCCAACCTATAGCTCCCCTGGTGTGCCTTGAGGCCATCTCCTCACATCCTGTCTCTTGTTACCAGGGAGAAGACCAATCCCCACCTGGCTCCAAGCTCCTTGCAGGGAGTTCTGGCGAGTGAAAAGGTCTCCCCCTTCAGCCTCCTTTTCCCCCTCAGTTACAAGACTTGTGCTCCAGATGCTTTTAAAGGCCAGAGGCCTCAGCTGGTCCTAGGAACCACTGTCAGAGCCAAGCCTTGAGCAGCCACTCAGACGATTAAAGGAAAAAGTCTTTTACGCTCCACTCCAACCTGCCTTAAGTAAGTGCCGCTCCGCTTGCATCCACTACAAAGCCTTTACTCACATCCTCATGCCTCACCCCAAAGACACCACTTGTGCTGTGCATGAACACACGTAGGCATCTGGCATAGGCACCTGCCTCCACAGGCCACCAAGCTCCAGCAGTGCCACCTCTTGGCAAAGCCCACAAGATCTGGCTACCACCAGACCCGCCTGGGCAAAAAAAAGCTGCTTCGGGGGAAGAGGAGAAGAAAAGCAGGAGTGGTGCAGCTGGAAAGAAGACACCGAGGTGACTGCCTGCTGAAGATAAGGGTGCAAAGCCCCCCAGCCCCAGCAGCTCAAAGGACAGCCACAGCTGCTTTCCTGGCCACCTTCCCATTCCCCACCACACACAAACAAGGATCTCTGCCGCTCGTTAACTGCAGCTCCTCGGCAGGCTTGCAGCGACCTTGGCACTGGGGAATGTGTTTGTGTTTGTTTTGACTTTGCCCTGAGCCACCACAAATCCTCAGGGCCAGATTTCAACTCCCCCACTCGGTTGCAGGGAAGACACTCTGTCATCAAGGTCTTTATTTTGTGGGAGGGGAAGCTTGTACTTAGTGTCAGGCCAGGAGGTGGAGGAGGAAGGAGAGAGGAACAGAGAGAGACTTCTTACCTTCCAATTTGGGGCCCTTTGCTCATGCTTGGCCTCCTTCTTCTCCTGTTCTTCCTGGATGTGTGTCCTCTCCACCCTCCCTCTGGAGCCAGCTTTATAGAGGAAACCACAATGCCATGCCCTGCTCAGCATCCATGCATGGTAGCATCCCAAGGGTGAGCTTCTCCTGCAACGCCTCTTGAGGTGCCCAGCCCAGCAGCAGGCACCCAGAGCACCAGACTGTTCTATCCCAGGTTCAGTGGGATTTTGTCTGTATTGATCAGCCTGATTTCTTTTCATTTAGATGACATTTTTTCTTTTCTTACAGCCAAATCCACCAGAAGATGTTTCCATTTCCCAGCCTTTGCTCAAGGCAGGGATCGTGGTGTCCATGCAGCCTGACCCTATGCATGGGGTCAAGATGCAAGGGGCACAGACTAGCACAAAGGATCTGAAGCATGGCCTGGCTCTGCAAAACACACACAGGCTCTGCTGCTGTCCTGCTTTGAGCTGGAAGAGAACTGGATTTGGTTTCTCAGCTCACTGAGGCACTTTCTGATGTGCAAGTCCTATTGTTGCAGACAGTGTCTCCTTCCAGCAGTACTGACACTTGTTCAGNTCCAACCTTACCACTCTATGATCTTGTGGTGGGCCCAGCCTGGATTCACAACAGGTGCCAAGTATTTCTTGTCTTCCTCAGGGCTACAGCAACTAAAAGACATTTGGGGGGGGTGAAGGTTGTTTGCTCTTCCTTCTCCCTTCCATCCCATGGCACTGGCTTGCGCTATCAGCCAAGCAGTGCAGAGACCTTGCAGCTGGCACAGCCAGCAGGAGACAGCAAATGAAGGTGTCCTTAGTGACCCACAACCCCAAACGTTGTGCTCCTGCTTTTAACAGGGCTGTGCATATCTAACAAAGAACAGAGCTTGGCCTTGGACCTCCTCGTCTGGAGACTGCCAATTTGTCTGTGTTCAGCAGAGGGCTCTTTAATCTAGCAGACAACAGCTTAATGAGATCCAAAGGCTGGAAACCAAAGCCAGACAAATTCGATCTGGAATACAGAACACTTCTCTCTCTCTCAGTGCCATAATTAACTGCAGGAATAACTTACCTAAGGCTGGTGTGGGTTCCCCCTTTGAAATCCAGCCGAGATGTCTCTCTAAAGCACAGGCAGGAGCTCCCCTGTGCCTTACCAAGGCAGGAGCAGTGGGGCAGGCAGCAGGGATTTATGTGGGGGGTCAGAGATCTTTCCTTGCCCTACATTCGATGGATTTACCATTTGCTACAGGACTTGGATCCTTTTCCCCTCTGAAAGGCTGCATTTCAAGCGATTAATGTCCAGCAGGACTCCTTTATCAATCTATTTCATCTTTCCCCTTTTCTGAGCCCTTTCCTGGGTAGGTAGAGGAATCTATCACTGACTTCAGTGCCAGGTTGATGTTCTCCTCACCACTCTGCTTTGATCCCAGCATGCTAGAGGCTGGAAGGGACCTCTGAGGTTTACCTAACCCAACCCTCTGTGAAAGAAGAGTTGCCCACAGAAGGCTGCCCAGGTGCAGGCAGGTTTGGAATCTCTCCACAGAAGGAGGCTCCACAGCTCTCTGGGCAGCTTTCTCCAGGATTCCAACACCCTCAAAGCAATTTTTTTTCCCCTTGTGTTTTAGGTGGAACCTCTCAGGTTCCAGTTTGTACCAACTGCTCCTTGTCCTGTTGCTGGACACCACTGAAGAGAGTCTGGCTCCATCCTCTTACCCCCACCCTTTACATATTGATCAGCACAGACAAGATCCCTTCTCAGCCTTCTCTTCTCACAGAGCTGCTCCAGGCCCCTTGGCAGCTTTGTAGCTTCCACTGGACTCTCCCCAGCAGTTCCCTGTCTCTCTTGAACTGGGGAGCCCAGAACTGGACCCAGTACTCCAGGCATGACCTCACTAGGGCAGAGCAGAGGGAGAGGAGAACCTCCCTTGACCTGCTGCTCACACTCTCCGTGTACCCCCAGACCCCACTGACCTGCTTGGTCTTGTGGGCACATTTCTGGCTCGTGGGTCAAGCACACATTGGCAGTGCCAGGCTGTGCACCCTCACAGCTCTGTCAGCCTGAGAGCTGATCCTTGGCTTCAGGGATAGAGAGGAATTGGAAACTGGATTGAGGAGAGCAGGACACAGGACCCAGATGGATGAGTCCCTCACATCGAGTACATGATCTGACTGAAAATCAGGAGCTCCAATCCACACCAGGGCTGGACTGGAAGACTTAATCCTGGGGTAATCCAAAACTAGTAGCAAAATTCTTAGCCCGTGAAGATCTTTCGCTGTCTCCACTGTGTCTGGCACTCCCCAAAGCCCTCTGTTCTTTTCCATTCCCCTCCCTGACCATCCCAACACCATCACGAATTCAGTAAGCCCTAACTGAGGGCATGCCAAGCCTGCAGGGAGGAGCTGGGGGGCAGCAGGGGAAGGTTGTCACTAGGAACCCTGCAAGCAGGAGCTGGGGGGCAGCAGGGGAAGGTTGTCACTAGGAACCCTGCAAGCAGGAGCTGGGGGGCAGCAGGGGAAGGTTGTCATTAGGAACCCTGCAAGCAGGAGCTGGGGGGCAGCAGGGGAAGGTTGTCACTAGGAACCCTGCAAGCAGCAGAGTGGGAGCTGCAGTGAGTCCCCAGGGGAGGAGGAGAGAGGGAAGGCATCTCACACCGTGAGCAATCTCAGCCTGAGAGTAGAAGAACCTCTTGGATGGAAGTGGGAATCTCAGAGGGTTGGGCCAGCCAGTCACAAGATGCCATGAGAACAGCCTTTCCTGGCAGGGCTTTCAGTGTGTCCAGCCAGAACAAGGAAGAACAGAGACATGAAAAACAGAGGAGGAAGAGGAGGGAAGCAAGCGAACGTCACGGAGCGCCCACGGGGGAGGTCAGCGCGGGGCAAGTCGTGGGCTGCAGCACGAAGCCACCTCTGAAGCACCTCCCTGCTGCCCTCCCACCCATGCCCAAGGGACAGTGGGCACATGTGGGCTGTGAGGATGCCTCCCTGGGCAGCGAGGGCAGCCAAGCCTTGACCAAGGTAGGTTTGCTGAGAGCCAGCTCCGCGCTGCGGCTCTGAGCCCTTAGCAACCTTTCTCCTTCCTCTCTCATCTTCACATCCTCGGGCCCATGGCAGCTGCCACCCAAACCACAGCCTAACTGGCTGTGTCCACATGCCCTGCAGAGACACAGCCTGCTGGTGAAGGCTTTGTAAAAACAAATGGGCCTCCTGTAAATGCCTGCAGATGAAATCAGCTTGGAAGAGGGGAGGGGGTGGGGAGACCTCCTCCTCTTTCTTGGGGAGTGTCTCCAATCTGGTTCCAGGAACCACTGAGCACTAAAGTTTCAGATCACAGAGTCACAGCCAGACCCAGGCTGGCACAGCCCCTCAGGGTCACCAAGCCCAACCTAGAACCCTGCTCTGCAACATTCACCTTCAACCATAGCCCCAAGCACCACATCCAAACCACCCTGAAACACAGCCAGGCTGGGGGACTCCACCACCTCCCTGGGCAGCTCAGTCCACTCCCTGACCACTCTCTCCAGGAAAAACTTTTCCCTAATGTCCAATCTAAGCCTCCCCAGCCTCAGCTTGAGGCCATTCCCCCTTGTTCTGTCTCCAATCACCTGTGAGCAGAGCCCAGCAGCAGCCTCTCCACAATGTCCCTGCAGGTAGCTGCAGACAGCAATGAGTTCTGCCCTCAGCCTCCTCTTCCTCACACTAACCATCCCCAGCTCCCTCAGTTGTTCCTCTTAAGTTTTATTCTTCACCCCAGCTTCATCCAGCACTTCCAGATCTTTTTCACTCATGCTCCACTGACTCAGAAAGGTCCACACCAAATGTCTCTTGGAGATGTAGCCTCCCTGAGGCTGTGCAATGATGTTGAGAAAGCAGCTGAAAGCCTGGAGGCTGAAAATGCCTGCAGATAGAATCATAGAATCA
>WBNM01000030.1:15051-31225 GCA_013399055.1 Ramphastos sulfuratus | reverse complement strand
ATGCTGAGGGGACTGAGCACTGCCTGGGGAGGAGAGGCTGAGGGACCTGGGGATGCTTAGTCTGGAGAAGAGAAGGCTGAGAGGGGATCTAAGAAATGTTTATAACTATCTGAGGGCTGGGGGTCAGGAGGTGGGGGACAGGCTCTGCTCACTGCTGCCTGGGATAGGACAAGGAGCAATGGATGGAAGCTGCAGCACAGGAGGTTCCAGCTCAACACAAGGGCAACTTCTTTGCTGTGAGGTTCCCAGAGCCCTGGCACAGGCTGCCCAGAGAGGTTGTGGAGTCTCCTTCTGTGGAGCCTTTCCAGGCCTGTCTGGATGTGTTGCTGTGTGCCCTGAGCTGGATTGTCTGGTCCTGCTCTGGCAGGGGGCTTGGACTGGATAAGTTCTTTGGGTCCCTTCCAATCCCTGACACCCTGTGAGCTGTGATGACCTGGACACCCACACACAATCAGCTGTGAAGCTCCCTGGCTCCGCACAGTGCCGCATTTGTGTGTTGTGGGGTTTGGGGTTTGCAACCTTTTCACTGCAAAAAAAAAAAGACTCCTTTTTCCTCCAGGGCCAAGGCACCAAGCCCTAGCAGCCACCGTGCAGAGAGCAGTTGCTATCACCTCAGATGGAATACACCAATTTGCTGGTGCTCAGAGCAGATTCTTTTTCACTCAAGCCTTTCTGTGGTTTTGGCTGGGCGCCGCCAGCCGCCCCGAGCCCCAGCAGCTGGCAAGGACCAGCAGGCACAGAGGCACACAATTGAAACCTTCCCAGCCCTCGGATGACAGAAAAGTGCTTGTGAATTTATTGGCTAATTAGGAGACAGGCACGTTGGAAAGTGAGGTGGGAGGTGGCGTCGGTGACTCAATGGGTGGCAGGTTTCCATCTCCCGCTGGACCGTCCCCGCGCTCCGCGAGGGTGCTGCGGCCGCTGAGACAGAACAAGGCATTGTCCCGGCTCAGGCGTTCAGCAGCCTCTGGCACGGCTGGGATTTGCTTTGTTTTTCTTTCCAGGGGAAAGGTGTTAACCTCCTCCTCCTCCTCCTCCTCCTGCTGAAAGTTTTCCCACCGGGATACAAAGCTCTGCCTTCTGCGCTCCCCGCGCCGAGCACACTGCGGTCGTGGCCCTGCCCGTGGTGCTCAGCGCTGGCAGTACCTGGTTACACACCTCCTGCTTTGCACCAGCCCTGAACAGCTCTGAGGTTCAAGAGGCACTTTCTGCTATATGGAGCCATGAGTGGTGTTGGTTTGCCACCAGAAGCCAAAGCCATTCTCAGCTCCTCTTTGCAGTTTCTGGTTCAGAGAGACAGCAGCAGTGCCTCTTTTTGCAGTCCTCCCATCAGTCTGGTTCCTCAGCCAGGCTACATCTGTCCCTGAAGCTTCACCATCACAGATGAAAAGAAGGCCTCCAGGAGACCTTGGTGTGGCCTTCCAGGACCTGAAGGGGGCTACAGGAAGGCTGGGGAGGGACTATTGACAAGGGCTTGCAGTGACAGGACAAGGGACAATGGATTTGAAGTGGCAGAGAGGAGATTGAAAGTGGATGTTAGGAGGAAGTTGTTTGCAGTGAGGGTGGTGAGACACTGGCACAGGTTGCCCAGGGAGGTTGTGGAGCACAGAAGCACAGAATGTGATCAAAGATCACATTCTGTGCTTCTGTGCTCCACAACCTCCCTGGAGGTGTTCAGCACCAGGCTGGATGAGGCCTTAAGTCACCTGTACTAGTGGGAGGTGTCCCTACCTATGGCAGGGGGTTGGAAGTGGCTGAGCTTTGAGGTCCCTTCCAACCTTCCCATTCTATGGGTCTATGTGACTCTGTGATTCTGTGCTCTGATGTTCTCTGGCAGCATGGAGAGACAGAGCACAGAATCACAGCATCACAGCCAGACCCAGGCTGGCACAGCCCCTCAGGGTCACCAAGCCCAACCTAGAACCCTACTCTACGAGATTCACCTTCAACCATAGCCCCAAGCACCACATCCAAACCACCTTGAAACACAGCCAGGCTGGGGGACTCCACCACCTCCCTGGGCAATGAGGATAGAGCAGCCCATCTCCAGGAAGACAGAAGAAGTGGTGAATCTCAATGTGATGACTTTTTGAGGGCACAGAGGTGGCATTTCTGTCTGGGAATGTTCATCTTTCAGAACTTTGGGTTTGGTTCTTTTTGTTTGCGTCAAAATAATTTGAGGTTCAGACAAAGTAAGTCCAACAGGGGCTGAAAACATGAAGGTTGGGTGTTTTTTTTCTTTCCTAGAAATGTTCATTTTGCAA
Source organism: Ramphastos sulfuratus (assembly GCA_013399055.1). Lineage (NCBI taxonomy): Eukaryota > Metazoa > Chordata > Aves > Piciformes > Ramphastidae > Ramphastos > Ramphastos sulfuratus. The sequence goes on along the minus strand of WBNM01000030.1, from coordinate 28,961 downwards.
TTTCAATTGTTGCTGGCGGCCACTTTTGTTTCCAGAAGACTAATCCTGGGCCTGAGATCTGTGCTTCTCACTCTCCAAACACTCCCAGCCATGTTAAAGGGAGCAAGTGGCAATTAAATGATGGGCTCCAAGGAAGCTGAGAACAACACAACTCCTTGGCATGCAAGCTGGGAAACTGGCTTGGAGAGGAAGGAATGGACCTGCTCACACTAAATCTCTCCATTGAGCCATTTCCATGATGCACAAAACCTTAAGCAAATCCAGGAATTAATCCTGTTGGATGTGGCTCTTTCTGCAGAACGTGGAGCAAGCCTCAGCTGCGTGTGTTTGTGATTCGAAACACTGCTTCAGGATCCTCTGCACAGCAAAAGCCCAGGAATGTTCCTAACATTTGTTCCCATTTAAAATGCTGCTTTAGGCTCTACCCCTACAAACACCCACCCAAGCCTTCCTGGGAGTCAAGGCAGTGTAATGACTCCCAAAGGACATGGCTGAGTGGTGACCTCGCGGTGCTAATGGTTGGACTTGATGACCTCAAAGTCCTGGGCTTGATGACCTTAAAGACCTGGGCTTGATGACCTCAAAGTCCTGGGCTTGATGATCTTAAAGACCTGGGCTTGATGACCTCAAAGACCTGGGCTTGATGATCTTAAAGACCTGGGCTTGATGACCTCAAAGTCCTGGGCTTGATGACCTCAAAGACCTGGGCTTGATGATCTTAAAGACCTGGATTTGATGATCTTAAAAACCTGGGCTTGATGACCTTAAGGTCTTGTAATGCCAGGACAAGGGGCAATGGGTTTGAAGTGGCAGAGGGGAGATTGAAAGTGGATGTTAGGAGGAAGTTGTTTGCAGTGAGGGTGGTGAGACACTGGCACAGGTTGCCCAGGGAGGTTGTGGCTGCTCCCTCCCTGGAGGTGTTCAAGGCCAGGTTGGAGGAGGCCTTGAGTGACCTGTACTAGTGGGAGGTGTCCCTGCCTATGGCAGGGGGTTGGAACTGGATGATCCTTGAGGTCCCTTCCAACCTTCCCATTCTATGATCCCTCCAAAGGGAAAACAAACACCTCCAGGATTCTCAGACTCGTGGATAATCATAGNAGCTGCAGCCAGCAATGAGCTCTGCCCTCAGTCTCCTCTTCTTCAAATCATCTCCCTGTGATCAGGTTCTGCTTTGGGATTTTGGAGGCAGGGGAATCTGCAGAGCTGGAGGGAAGAGGAACACAAGATCCCTTCCAACCCAAACCACTCCATGAATCTTCACAGGTCCCTCCCAGCCCAAACCAAGCTGTGGGTTCTGTGATTCCACCTCACATCCCTGAAATTCACAGGGTAATGGCTGCAAAGTGCTTCTGGTTCTGATTTTTTCCCTTGCCTCTCATCCAAGCCATCTTAGAAAGTCAGAGTGGCAGGCTCAGGAAGCAGGGGGGGTTTGGCATGGCCCTGCCAGACTGCTGGGCTTAGGTAGGGTGCAGACACTGCATAACTTCCATGGAGCCTTGACATATCATCCAATTTCCTCTCTCTGCCCCTGAATCCCAGCACTTTAGGAAGGCAAAGTGAGAGTGCAGGCACTGGCTGATGGGAACAGGTCTCATTTCAGAAAGCAAAGGGTGAGGACAGCTTTTCCCCCTGCCTTGGTACACTCAGAGGTCTCAGTCTGCCTTGGTCGCTGCTGATTTAAATTGCACTGAGAGGCACACCCTGCACAGCCCTTGGGAGGCTGCTCAGCTCCTTTCTGACAAGCATCTGGAAGGTGGAAGAGGTTGTGTCAGCTTGTGGGCCCTCAAACTCAGCAAGCTGGAATCAATATGTTCAAAAGGGATAGTTCTGGGAATGGAAACTTGTGGGAAATGGAAGGAAAGAAAAAAAAAAAAAGAAAAAAAAAAAAAAAGCATTGCTTGGACCTAAATTCTTGTGAAGCTTAAGAGGTTTTCAGCAGTGTGAACATGAGTGCTGCAAGATCCTGGGAAAAGTCACCCACCTGGCAAGCCAGGAGTTGCTATTAAACACAACTTGGAAGGGGAGAAACTATTGCAAGGTCATCTCAGGGACTCCTAATTGACAGCGATGGAGAGTTTGAAGGAGTTACCATCTCCCAGGCATGGCATCCCAGAATTGGCCTAGTTGGAAGAGGCCTTCGAGATCACCAAGTCCAACCACTGAAGGCTATCAGTGCTCTGGTTCCACTGCTGACAGCTGCACACTGGTGGAACCCACAGTTGAAGCTCTCCACTCTGCCTTCCCTCAGTACCTCGAGGGTCACTGTTTGCAGCAGACCTGCCCTCTGCAAACAGCACTGGGGCTGTGGAGAGTCCCTCTTATGGCCTCTGGAAAGAGATGCAAAGTCCTTCACTTTCCAAAGCTGTCTTCTCAAGGGAGGCAGTGGTGGGAGAGAGGGCTCTGAAAGGTCCAGGTTATGTTTCTGCTCCTCTAGAAGCTTCCTTTACAGCAAGGGCTGTATTGCCCTTTATTGGCAAGGGCTTGGAATGACAAGACAAGAGGCAAGCCCNCCTTCCTGTGCTGGGGGCTCCAGAACTGCACACAGGACTGCAGCTGGGGTCTGAGGAGAGCAGAGCAAAGGGGCACAATCCCCTCCCTTGCCCTGCTGGCCACACTGCTCTTGCTGCAGCCCAGCACTTGGTTGCTCTCAGGGCTGCACACACAGCCAGCAAGGTTCGAGCCACCAAGACTAGAGGGCTCTGAAGGGATATTTTACACAGCAGAGAAGGACCAAAACACTGCCAGAATCCTGCCAGAGCTGGATCATTGCCCTGACTTGTAATCCATCAACCCTCCAGCACAGGGACCTCAGCCCAGTGACCCCAGAGGATTGGCAGCTCTGGCTTGTAAGGATGAGGCCACGTATGGAATTGAGACTGATCAATTCTTTGGCCCAGACCCTTGGTTTAAGCCAAGCTTTGTCTGGAATTGGAGTGGGAAGGGCCAAAAGAAGATCTTAACCATCTGTCCTGGCACACTTGTCCCAGATGGAAGCTGATGTTGCCAAATAACTTCTCAGCCACATGTTTCCAAGTCCCTGCACATCCTCTGGCAGGTAGCTGAACTTCCAGGTGGCAGCCTGACCAGAACTGTCATAATCTTGAAGTGCATCAATTCCTATCATCTAACCATGCAGAGAAAGCTTTTCCTAAGAAGTCTGGGAAGGAAAGAAACCCAGAAGCTGAGAATCCAGACTCTGCCCACATTCCTCCCCCAGGGCTGGAGGAGTTTCAGTCTGGAGATGAAGTAGGTGGCAGCTGACCAGCCATGGCTATCACACCTTCAACTCTGCAGCCTAGAGCAGTGGGAGGTGTACACAAAGCACTTCAGCTGAAGCAAAAGCAGAGCTGAAATTCTCCATAATTCTTCTCAGTTGCTCAGTAAGGAATTGATTTTTACTTGGTCCTTACCCCTTGCATGAGGGCAGCTGCAACATCTTCAAATACCTGCTTGTGTTTTCCTTGGGGGGGATCTAGGGAGGAAAATGCAGTATCACAGAACCCCCAAATGCTAGGCCATCAAGAAGGGACCTCTGGAGGTCATCCAGTCCAACCCCACTGCTCAGGCACCCAAAACAGCTGATCCAGGATCACAGTGTGGCTTGGGAATCTCCCCATGGAATGAGACTCCACAGCCTCTCTGCTCAGCCTGCTCCAGGGCTCCAGCACCCTCACAGCAAAGTTCTTGCTCCTGTTCAGATGGAACCTCCTGGGCTGCAGTTTGTACCCTTTGCTCTTGTGACCCTTCTGGCATTTCAAAGGGTTACACAAGAGACCCCAAATATCCCATAGCTAAGAAAACAAAATGTTTAGATTTGTTGTCAGCTACTGTGAGGCTGAGGTGGAATCTTCACACCAGGGCTCTGCTCTCTTCTGTTCAGAGTAAGCACATAGCAGGATGCTTTCAGTGTAGCTCCCAGCAATGAAACTAAAACTGAACCAAACCTGAAGGGTCCCCTGCACACAGAGGCTTACCAGGAGCACTATCAGCATAGTGGAGCTGATTGCTAAGGGCAAGAGCATTGAGAGATCAAAAACACAAAAAAAGAAAATAGGTGGATGCTGGACACAAGTTAAAGGAATATCAAGACTGGATGGAGATGCTAAATGTTGCAGGGGAGTGGTTGTCTGTTTAGAAGAGCTCTGGAAAGGTCCTAAGTCTCAGAAACCACTCTCTAACAATATTATTGTGGCCTTTCAGTATCTGAAGGGGGCTACAAGAAAGCTGGGGAGGGACTTTTGAGGCTGTCAGGTAGGGATAGGACTGGGGGGAATGGAACCAAGCTGGAAATGGGGAGAGTCAGCCTGGAGGTTAGGAAGAAGTTGTTGAGCATGAGGGTGGTGAGAGCCTGGCAGGGGTTGCCCAGGGAGGTGTTGGAAGCCTGATCCCTGGAGGTGTTTAAGGCCAGGCTGGATGAGGCTGTGGCCAGCCTGAGCTACTGTGAGGTGTCCCTGGGCATGGCAGGGGGGTTGGAGCTGGATGCTCCTTGTGGTCCCTTCCAGCCCTGACCAATTCCATGATTCTATGATTATTAACTCATTACCTTACAAACTAACTTCTGTCAGCCCTGGAGGGGGTGGGGGGAGGATTTTCTGTGCTGCTATTTGTAGCATTTGCTTTGGCCAACCAGTGCAGAAGGGGCACACAGGGGAGCCTGGGGCTTGCCTGCAACCATCGCTGCCCTAAGGTGGGGGAAACTCAGCCATCATCATCTCCACGTGGTGAAGATGGGGTTGGGTTCCCAGGCCCCAGCTCTTGCATCCCTGGAAAAGTTATTAACTTTGGCTCATTGACTTCACATTCATGATTTTCCAGGTCCTCCTACCCACCTCTTTCCCCAGGGACAGCCCCACCCTGGCCATGGCTCTCGCTGCCGCCTGGCCCAGCGAGTGACAGAGTAAGTGAGAATCCAGGAGGGAGGAAACCTTGGAGCTGAAGACATCTCCCTCAAGCAGAGTGGACACTGCTGACTGGAGAGGCAGTGAGCAGAGGCTGGCAGCAGCCAGGGCTGGACGTGCTTGCAGCACTTCCCAGCACAGCCCAAGGTGCAGAACAGCCCAGGGAAGGGAGGGGAAGATGGAAGAGAAGAGTAAAAAACCACCCAAACCAGTGTGCAGGGGACAGAAAGAATTCCCTGCTTGGTAGGAACAGATATAGTTTGAGTGTGAGATGCTGTGAGGTGCTACTGGGAAGCTTTCACCCCTCCAACCCAAACCATTTGATGATTCTATGAAGTTAGTTCATGCCCCTACCTGCAGCAGGGAGTTTCCCTACCTAGGGACCTGCAGCATCCCTGCCCCAGCACAGAGAATGGTTCAGGGTGGGTGTGGACTGGAACCCAGGAGCTTCAATCTCAACATGAGAAACTTCTTTGCTGTGAGAGTGCTGGAGGCCTGGAGCAGGCTGCCCAGAGAGGCTGTGGAGTTTCCTTCTCTGCAGAGATTTCAACCCCACCTGGACATTGTGATCCTGCACAACCTGCTGTGGGTGCCCTGTTTTAGCAGTGGGGTTGGACTAGGTCACCTCCAGAGGTCTCACCATGCCAGGATTCTGCTGCCTCTGCAGTGGTCATAGAATCATCATAGGATCATAGAATCAGGCAGGGTTGGAAGGGACCACAAGGATCATCCAATTCCAAACCCCTGCCATGCCCAGGGACACCTCACACTAGATCAGGCTGCCTGGAGCCTGTGATGGTCTTCCAACTGCATGTTGGGAGCAGGATGACTTCTGCCATGAGTGATGTGTGCATCACATCCCTGCTTGGACATCTTCATGGATTTCACAGCATCACAGCCAGACCCAGGCTGGCACAGCCCCTCAGGGTCACCAAGCCCAACCTAGAACCCTGCTCTGCAACATTCACCTTCAACCACATCCCCAAGCACCACATCCAAACCACCCTTAAACACAGCCAGGCTGGGGGACTCCACCACCTCCCTGGGCAGCTCCTGCCACTCCCTGACCACTCTCTCCAGGAAAATCTTTTCCCTAATGTCCAATCTAACCCTCCCCAGCCTCAGCTTGAGGCCATTCCCCCTTGTTCTGTCTCCAGTTCCCTGTGAGCAGAGCCCAGCAGCAGCCTCTCCACAATGTCCCTGCAGGTAGCTGCAGCCAGCAATGAGCTCTGCTCTCAGCCTCCTCTTTTGCAAACCATCCCCCTGTGATCAGGTTCTGCCTTGGAATTTTGGAGGCAGGGGAATCTGCAGAGCTGGAGGGAAGAGGAACACAAGAGACCAGACCTGAGCTCCCCTCAGGCTCCTCTGTTTCAAACTAACCATCCCCAGCTCCCTCAATCACTGCTCAGAAGATTTATTCTCTAGGCCCTTCACCAGGAGATGCATTTAAAATACCTCAGGAGCTCTGCACAGCTCTGGAACTGAGCGAGCTGGACCCTGTCCTGCAAGTCCTTCAGGTCAGTCTGGAGTGGATTGAGACAACCTCCCCCTTTCAGTACGAGTCCATCAATGAGCTGCAGGGCTCTGTTGCATTTCTGGACCTTCCCCAAATGACATTTCAACCTCAGGATCCCTTGCTTCAAAGCATCCCTGGCTTTGCTTGCATGGGGGAAAGGATTCCCTGGCACTTACAACCCCCAAACCCAGCCTCTTTCCCCCCCCCCCCCATTCTGCTTTCCATGAGCCCAGCAGTCCTTCTAAAATAGCCATCCCCACAGTACCCCCAAACTCCTCTGCTTTTGATCTCAGATGGGGCCAGGAAACACCAAAGAAGCCACAGAACAGGGAGAGAGGGAGGGAGGGAGGGGGGAGGCTGAGCAAGAAAATGTAATTGAACTTCTGTGAGCCACGGAAAGCCTTCAGGGGATGATCTCATTTTATGGGTTTCTAATCTGTGTGCCAGTCCCTCAATCATCTTTAAGGGCTGAGAGACATGGACAGTTTTGCTTGGAATTTGGCAAAGCAGGGGAGAAATCAAGAAGCAGTGGGAGAAAGATAGCTTTAATGCTTTTGAGGCTGCAGAGATGCCAATGATCAAAGCAGCATCCAAGAGCCTCTCCATCAACAGTCCACTGAGCTACTTCAGCCACTGCCAGCAGCCTCCAACTGCTTCCTCCTTACTTAAAACAGCCCAGAATTATTTCAAATATGTGGGGGGTTTTTTTGCCTATGGACAAGGTGGGATGAAATATTTTCCAACTGCTCCCTCTAGTACCTGCTTTCTGGATGTCCCCTGCTCCTCACTGAAGTCTTCTGAGGAGTGGCTGAGGGAAATGAGCTTGTTCAGCTTGGAGTAAAGAAGGCTCAGCAGGGGGACACCTCTGTAATTCCCTGAAGGGAGCAAGGAATAATGCAGGAAGAAACAGCTTAGATCTGTACCTGGAAAGTTTGAGATGTGACATAAGAAACAATTCCTTCCCCAAAGGGGTTGTCAGGCTGCCCAGGGCAGTGTTGTAGTCCCCATCCTTGGAGGGGTTTCAAAGCTGAGTAGCTGTGGTGCTGAGGGCCATGGTTCAGTGCTGGGCTAAGGCTTGGGCTTGGTGATTTTAAAGGTCTCTTGCAAGCAAAACGATTCTGTGCTTCTAATGCCCTGTCAGGGCTTACCCAGTGTTGAGGTGCACCAGAGCAAAGCTTTTTAGCTGCTGTTCATGCTCAGCATTTGCTGAACCTGCAGCCTTGGCCTTGGGAGCATTGTTTGATGGGCTTCCAGGCTCAGAGGGTCACTAACAACCTTGTGCCAGCTGCCACAGCAAGCAGAGGTTTTATTTGTGGTACAGAATCAGCTGCCAAAGGTGGTGCAGGAGCCTGTACCTCATCTGGAAGGAAGAAGGAACAGAGCCAGAGGACCCATCTGCAGGAGATGATGCAGAAGAAGAGGAGACTCTGCAGGAGACTTCAAGAAGAGCCAGAGGAGACACACAGAGCAAACTACTGCTGGAACTGCTTGGTACAGTGATGCTAACCTGGACCCAAATCCCAATAACCAGCTCAAATTCAGCCACAAAACTAGACCAGTTCCATCCAGTTCCCATCTAGACCACCAGACCATGGAATCACAGAGTTACTGAGGCTGGGAACAGACCTCTGAGCCCATCAAGTGCAGCCCATGACCTAACACCACCACACTGACCAGACCATGGCACCGAGTGCCACATCCAAGCTTCCCTTAAACACCCCCAGGGATGACAACTCCACCCCCTCCCTGGGCAGTCCATTCCAGTGTCTAATGACCCATTCCATGAGGAGTTGCTTCCTAACATCCAAGCCAAACCTCTCCTGCCATAGCTTCAGGCCATGCCCTCTCAGCTTGTCACAAGTTGCCTGGCAGAACAGCCCAACCCCTTACTACAACTTCCCTTCAGGTAGCTGTGACAGATTNGGCTCCAACACTTCCATGTCCTTCCTGTGCTGGGGGCTCCAGAACTGCACACAGGACTGCAGCTGGGGTCTGAGGAGAGCAGAGCAAAGGGGCAGAATGCCCTCTCTTGCTGCCCACACTGCTCTTGCTGCAGCCCAGCACACAGTTGCTGTCTGGGCTGCACTCACACTTCAGGCTCACATTGAGCATTCAGCAGGATGTGCTGAGAGAGTCTTCTTCAGCCTAGCAAGATGTCAAGCCTCCTAGGGAGAACCCCAGCTGTGTATCTTCTCACTGACTGCTTACTACAGAATTCTTGAGCTTGCTGGGGGAAAGGGAGGAGAAAAATGGGTCCTGCAAGCCAGCAGTGGCGGCAAGAAAAATGGAAGCAGTCGTCACTGATTTTTCACAGTTGTTACTCCAAGGCCAGGATTACAAGTTCACAGGGAGGCCACTGGCAGCAACCCCAGCCTGCAGCTAATGCATTCCATCCAGAGATTCCCTTGCTAAAGCCATCCAGCTCCTAGGAATCCCAGTGATAAGTTGAAGTTCCCCCAGCAGATAATGGGAAAAACCTGTTCCAAATCTGATGCACCTGTCTGGCTATGCAGAGGCATCACCAAAAAGAGAAGGGATGCAAAGCAGGCAGATGCATGTCCACTTCCAGGATCAACCCTGCTACCCCCACAAAGCTCTCTCTGACCTTGGCATCAGTGACCTCTCAGAAAAGAACCCAGGTTGTGTCTGTTGTGATGACCTGCCCACTAGGAGTCTGGAGATGGGATGTGGGATGGAGGAGGAGCTGAGGTCACAGCTCCTGTGGCTTCTTCCCTCCTCCACGGAATGGTGCTGGAATCAAAGTTCAACCTTTCGGTTGTGCTCATCACCCCAAAATGCCTTTGTGTCAGAGTGGGCTTTGTATTAGAATGTGCTTCCTATCAGAGTTAGCTCAGATGTTTGCACCTGGAAAAGGTAAACACAGCAGAAATAAAGGAAAGAAAAACCTCCCCTGGCCTGCTTTGGAAAGCTGCAGGATCAGGTTTCCACCAACTGTCTGCAGTAAACCCCTGGTCTAAAACCCAGCAGTAATCAGAGAGCAGACCCAGCCTCTGGATCACCCCTTCCATCTCTCTCTCAGGGTGGATTCCTGCCCCCAGTTATATTGTCCATTTGAGCCCTGAAAGCAGCAGCCAAGGTGGCTTCCACACACACCCCGCAACCCATCCCCCATCCAAGGACAACCCCAGGCCGAACAGATCTCACTGATGGCCTAAGCCATGGTCTTCATCTGGTGCTATTACCTCATCCCTGAAAGCTCCTCAGAGCACACTGAGCAATGCATTCCCCTCCGGGGTGCTGACATCTGCACTGCTGTTAACCTATTATCATGTCCCGGCTGTAGCTGGGACCTCCTTTCCAGCCAGCATTAATCAGAGCCCCCAGAACAGATGATCCCAGGCAGGATGTTGTACTTTAAACCTCCCTTCTTGGTCAGAGTCTTTGCAGCTCCTCAGTTATCACTGCCTCTCTCAACTCTCTCCAACCTGTTCACCTGCTTCTGGGCACATGTTGAGCAGATGCAAACACAGCAGGTCAGAGGTACTGCAGTGTTCATCTCAGGCAGCTTCTAGGTGCCAAAACCTTTCTGAAAGTGCCAGAGCCTCCCCAGCAGACCAAAGAGCAGATGCAACATCTGCTTTCTTCGAATGAAAGATGCCCTCAGCTAGCTTGGCTGCAATGAGGTGAGGAGGTAAGGCCTGTGCCTGCTGATCAGTCAGCAGCTGTGCCAGCCAGCAGGGCAATAGAGCATGGGGGAGAGCTGGCACTGTGCTCACAGCTAACCATGTCCTGAGCTGATCCCCAGCAGCCTGGGCAGCAGGTGGAGGGAGGGGATCACAGGATCACACAGGATCACAGGATGGCAGGGGATGGAAGGGACCCAAAGAGCTCATCCAGTCCAAGCCCCTGCCAGAGCAGGACCAGACAATCCAGCTCAGGGCACACAGAACACATCCAGACAGGCCTGCAAAGGCTCCACAGAAGGAGACTCCACAGCCTCTCTGGGCAGCCTGTGCCAGGGCTCTGGGACCCTTCCAGGCAAGAAGTTGCCCCTTGTGTTGAGCTGGAACCTCCTGTGCTGCAGCTTCCATCCATTGCTCCTTGTCCTATCCCAGGCAGCAGTGAGCAGAGCCTGTCCCCCCCCTCCTGACCCCCAGCCCTCAGACAGTTCAAAACATTTCTAGATCCCCTCTCAGCCTTCTCCAGACTAAGCATCCCCAGGTCCCTCAGCCTCTCCTCCCCAGGCAGTGCTCAGTCCCCTCAGCATCCTCACAGCCTCCCTTGGACTCTCTCCAGCAGGTCCCTGTCCCTCTGAAACTGGGCAGCCCCAAACTGAAGGCAGCAGTCAAGGTGAGGTCTCAGCAGGGCAGAGCAGAAGGGGAAGAGAACCTCCCTGGATCTGCCTCTCTGTTCTGCTGAGACTCCACCTGCAGTGCTGGGGTCAGCTCTGGAGTCCTCAACACAGGAGAAAGACATGGACCTGTTGAAGTGGGGCCAGAGGAGGTCACATCAGAGACTTGATTGTGGCCTTGCAGCATCTGAAGGGGGCTACAAGAAAGCTGGGGAGGGACTTTTGAGGCTGTCAGGTAGGGACAGGACTGGGGGGAATGGAACCAAGCTAGAAATGAGGAGAGTCAGACTGGAGGTTAGGAAGAAGTTGTTGAGCATGAGGGTGGTGAGAGCCTGGCAGGGGTTGCCCAGGGAGGTGGTGAGCCAGGCAGGAAGCTGAGCCTGGGTCACACCAAACCTGCCTACCCCAAGCTGGAAACAGTCCTGCCCAACCTGTGCACACAGCTCAGTGGTCAGACCCCAGAGGGTCTGCTGAGCTTCCTCTGCCAGGCAGGAAGCTGAGCCTGGGTCACACCAAACCTGCCCCAGCCTTGGGCTGGCTTTCTCCTCTCCCAGGGCTGCAATTCCAGGGACAAGCAAAGTAGGTCACATTCAGCAAGTACATTCCCAGAGAGTCTGGAACCCCATGGCAGGCTTGATGTGGTTACAGATGATGAGCTGGCACCTGAAGTCAGCCCCTGGGTGGGCACACAGGTGGTGCTGGCATGTCCCTTGCCTGTGACAGTTGTGACACCTGAGCAGAGAGACCATTGCCTTCCTGCATCCACCTTTCAGAAAGGATATAGGGAGGGAGGGGTGGAAATAAATTAAAAATAAATGAAAAGAAAATTGGAAAAGGTTCAGGAAAGAGCTATAAGTACAGTTTGAGGTCTGGGAACTGTGCCATGAGGATCTCAAGCTAATGGCTTATCCAGGAGGAGGTGAAGAGGTGACTTGATCACAGCCCACAGGTACCTGCCTGAGTTTTGATAGCAGACAGCTCTTTAATCAGCCAGCTGATGACTACATCAGAAAAGCCAAAAGAAGGGAAATCCAGGCCTGAAATGAAAAGTTTTCTGACAATGCCAGGAAATGACTGCTCAAACAGTCTGCCCCACACACAACCTGAGCTTTCTGGTTGCTTGGAGCTTTAAATCAAGGCAGGTATCTTCCAAAACTCTGGGTGGGATTCCCATGCCCTCTTTGTTCCTCTCTGCAGCTAGTGAGGAGGAGGAGGAGCCCAGGTATTTGGTTTGATGACCACCAGGAAGGGGAAGCTGCAGAGCAGAGCTTGTCTCCCACTTTGCTTTAAGAGGTATCCATCAGAGCTTCCCCTCCTACAAGTTGTGCTGGCACAGGGAGATGTCCACAGCTCTTCCCACATCTCCTGGAGCAATGGTCCCATGAGACCATCTCGTGGGGCCATGGAACCTCTGCTCTGAGGACAGGCTGAGAGAGTTGGGGCTCTGCAGCCTGGAGAAGGCTTCCAGGAGACCTTGGAGTGGCCTTCTAGGATCTGAAGGGGGCTAGAGGAGGGCTGGGGAGGGACTGTTGACAAAGGCTTGTGATGACAGGAGGAGGAGGAATGGGTTTGAAGTGGCAGAGGGGAGATGGAAACTGGATGTTAGGAGAGGTTGTTTGCAGTGAGGGTGGTGAGACACTGGCACAGGTTGCCCAGGGAGGTTGTGGAGCACAGAAGCAGAGAATGGGATCTGAGAGGAGAGGGGAGAGAGGAGAGAGGAGAGAATCAGGCAGGCTGGGAGAGAGCTCCAAGCTCACCCAGCCCAACCTAGCACCCAGCCCCAGCCAACCAACCAGACCATGGCACTCAGTGCCCCATCCAGGCTTGTCTTGAACACCTCCAGGGATGGGCACTCCACCACCTCCCTGGGCAGCCCATTCCAATGCCAATCACTCTCTCTGGCAACAACTTCCTCCTAACATCCAGCCTGAACCTGCCCTGGCACAGCTTGAGGCTGTGTCCTCTTGTTCTGTCCCTGGGTGCCTGGCAGCAGAGCCCAACCCCAGCTGGCTACAACCTCCCTTCAGGTAGCTGCAGAGAGCAATGAGGTCTGCCCTGAGCCTCCTCTTGTGCAGGCTGCACACCCCCAGCTCCCTCAGCCTCTCCTCACAGGGCTGTGCTCCAGGCCCCTCCCCAGCCTTGTTGCCCTTTTCTGGAAGTGTTTCAGTGAAGACAACATGGAAGAGCCTCCAGAAAGGAGCCTTCTGCAGCCCCCCTGACGAGCAGACAAGCAGAGGAGCAGGAGCACACGGCCCTGAGCCAGCACAAAGGCAACCTGGAGAGCCTAAGCTGCTGCTGGGTCTGGGAATTTCCACAGGGGCTGCAGGTCCAAAAGACCTTTACGGGAAGCCTCAAGCAGTGACAGCATCCAGCTCCTGGAGGAAGACTCAGCAGGCTCCAACAAGGTGTCAGGGGGAGGCAGCAGTCCCAGCAGCTGGGATCCTTTCCAAGCCAGGGATGAAGCTTGGATACAAGCAGCAGCTTAACGAAGAGTGCAAGCATCCCTTGGGGGCAGCTCAGCTCTCATCTACTCTGCACAGTGGCTGGAGGATTCCTCCCTCTGATGAGCCTCGGAGAGACACTCAAAGAGCACAGCAGCAAGGGCTGGAAGGGCAGGGGGAGGAGCAGTGCTAAGGGGCACTGGGACAGCAAAGCCCTGCCTTTTGCTGCTGTGCTGCTAGCATCACCAATCCATCCCGGGCAAGGCAGCCCCCGCAGGCACTTGTGATTGCCTGGGGTTGTTAGGAACCAAAATGTAAAGGGAGACCATAAAGTTGACTCCTTTTCATCTCCCTCACCCCAAATAAATCGTGGCCGTTTAGGTTTAGTAGCCAGTGAGCTATTAGGAGGCAGGAGACTTTCCAGGACCTGTTTCTGAAAGGCAACAGCAGACAGAGCAATTGTTGCTTGGGGACTCCTTGGAGCTCTTTTACAGTTTCCATAGGAGGCTCAGGCTGGGGGTGGGGGGGGATTTTGTAAGACAAAAAGGTTGTTTTAGCTGATTACCACTCCAGTGTCTCCATTCCACTCCACACCACTCCAATACCTGCCTCCAGCAGCTCTCTCCTTCCTTCACACAGAATCCCAGCATGGTGAGGGTTGGAAGAGAGCTCTGGGGATGATCCAGTCCAACCCCCTGCTAAAGCAGGGCACCCACAGCAGCCTGCCCAGGAGCACAATGCCC